>QGSO01000610.1:177822-193178 GCA_011037825.1 Carya cathayensis
CGTCGCTGCATTACACAGAATACGCTACACGCGTATTCTCTTCACACAACCCGCCGTATCACATCTACGGCATCCATCTCACGCCTATACTTCACAGCACAGTCCACAAAATACACAATCAAACGCAACACTTCACAACCACACTTCGCTTCACAACTACGCAACGAATTCCACAAATACAACTACACAATCCACAAACCAACCAACTATTTTAAACGTAAAATAACTAGAGATAGAAGGTTATACCATCGACGGGATAACCCGTGCGTCGCTCGTTGTTCGTCACGAACATGCGTCGGAGGAACGTACGTGGCGGCGTACGGTGGCTGTCCACCACATAAAGTGGTAGTTTGGGCTTGAGAAAGGCTAGGCGTGGTCTTGGAAGACTCATGATTTTACAGCTGTCGGTGAAGAACAAAATACGTGATTTACGGAAAAGATAAACTATACGCGTGATTCCAGATGAGGGTAAAGACAAGAGAGATGTGATTGCTGTCGGGAAATAATCCAAAACTGATAATTTTAGCGGGCTGTTACAACCATGATGGTGTATTCTTATCTCATGGGGTTACCACGATGGTGTAGTCACAATAAATTGAACAATAACTTAACGGCACAAGAACATACATGGGATAGAAATATTTCATAACTTGACATGGCATGCAACAAACAACATTTCGTAACATAGCATACTTGCAATAGTGAACTTTATGTGACATGACTTACATGTAACAAATGGCATACTTAACATGATACACATGCACTGTATAGCAATACGTAACAAAATATCTTGTGTAATAGATGAATAATTCATGACAGAATAAATTATGTGTAACAGAAAAATATGTGATAACTTGGCATGGCATGACAAATATGATAACACATACATACACCGTAGTTCCTTTAGTTAGCACCCATACACAGTAAATTGCTAGTAAGTTAAAAGCTAACTTACCTCGATCGTCGTGTTCTACGAGAATAAAATACGAAACACTAGGAACTGAAAATAGTGATTAAAAAAATTAGAAATTTAATCACTAACAATTAGAAGGATGAAAACAAACTAAATTAGAGGAAAATTATCATTTTACCCTCTACACACGGAAAAGTGAATATTTTACCCCTAACTTAAGGATTTCACATCGTGACTCCAAAAGTTTTCAAAATTTACATTTCTCATGTAAATTTTTTCCTAAACTCAAATATCAAATTAGAAATTTTAAAAACAAATCACAACTGTGATACTCCGTTTTTACGTGTATTTTCACTGAAAGAATATTTTAATTTAATTAAAATAATAGTTCTTTTATTTTAAATAATCATATTTTAATTGGATTTTATTGATTGTTTGAGTTTAAATTGTTGTTTAATTTATTTTAGCTTGACTTTAGATTTAAAATTAAGTTGTTAGTTTTTACTAGTTATTTATTATATTTTAACTTTATGTTGTGTTTAAATTATTTTCTTGGTTTTATTGCTTTTAAAATTGTTTTCGTTGGATCAGTTTTTGGACTCCAGAGGTGAGGATTGGACCTCATTTCTTTTCCCCATCTTTCCTTTTTCTCCTTTTCCTTTTTCTTTCTTTCTTTTCTTCTTTCTTTCTTTCTTTCTTTCTTTCTTCCCGTTCTCCTTTGGCCCGCGCGAAGCTCTCTCTCTCTCCCATTTCCGGCCATTTTTCGTCTCAGCCTAGAACTGCCGCCGCCGACCACCGTGCGGCATACCACCCACCCAGTTTTCTTCCCCTCTGGCCGGTGATCATCCCCACCAAGTTTCACCGCCATCCGAGCCGCCGTTCAGCCGGAATAGTTAGTCCAAGCCGAACGGCTTTTGCTCCGATTTGCCGCCGTCACTTCACCTCCGGCCATCACCCCTTCACCACTTCATCACCGACTCCTTGCCATCCTAAACCACCCATTTCCAGCCTTGATTCGTCGCCGGAGCAGTCCCCACGAGCTAGTTTCCGATTTGGGTATTTCAGCTCTCCTACCGCCATTTTCGCAGCCACCCACGGCCAACCTTCACTTCCACTAGCTTCATAAACATCTCTAAGCCATTCCCTACCAATCCCAAGTCTTGGTTTGTCCCCAATCAAAAGTGGGTATTTTACAACCCACGGCCACAGTGTATTTACACTGTTACGTTGCTTTCTTTTCGCCGTTTGCTACTCGCCGATCCTTCGAAAATTATCATATAGCGCTGTAAGTATTTTCCAAAATTCATTTTAGATTTAAATATATTATTGCTCTTACAATAATTATTTGTGACTGGTTGGTTATTCCGGACTGAGTCCGAAGAGTCGGGGTTCGGATGGATTTGAGGACGGAGTTGCATGTTTGGTTGTTATGGATATTTGGAAAGTGTTGGTTAATTTGTGTAATATCATTTATATTGCATTGTGCATGCATATGCATGTGTTATTTATTGAAAATTGAGTTTACATGTGTAAATGGATTTTCGGGTGCGTGCGTATCACGACCCCAAGCCGAGATGGGGTATTATCTCGGTGGAGCTCCTCTGGTCACTCGGGAGTGGATAATACTGAGTGACATCCCCTGGGTTGTCTCTGGGCAACAACGGGAGTGGGCGGGATGGTAACGTTCTCGTACCGACTCCGTGGTCCCTTGGCTGGTGGGGACTAGAAGATGCCTGGGCCAGGTACTAGCTGGGCGCGAGACTGGGATCGCTCGTTTAGATGTCACATGTGAAGTCGTTACCTGCGGTATGACATAGTAGCCAGACTGTGCGGATGATCCCTAGGGGAGATCATGGTGCATACATTAATTGGAATTGGTTTCGATTTGGTTTTGGATATGGGCCATTTTCTGGGAAAATGGCGAGGTTTTGGTATGAGGTTTTTGTGATCCATTTTCTGGGAAAATGGTGGTTTCTTGATTTGGGCCATTATCTGGGATAATTGTGATACCCCGTTTCTATGTGTATTTTCACTGAAGGAATATTTTAATTTAATTAAAATAATAGTTTTTTATTTTAAATTATCAGATTTTAATTGAATTTTAATTGTTGTTGAGTTTAAATTGTTGTTTAATTTATTTTAGCTTATCTTTGGATTTAAAATTAAGTATTTAGTTTTTACTAGTTATTTATTATGTGACGCCCCCAAATCCCCACGCACGGACACGGGGAAATCGAGACGTCCGGACGATGACAACACGGGTCACCATCCTTTCGACGAGTGCCAAGTGTGTGCAAGCGACAAATGTGCACGAAGAAATACGCAGCGGATAGCAAAGACATATAACTAAGTACCAGAATTTTTTCTTAAATAAAATACAAAGCGGTTCAAATCATACATAATAAAATATTACAAGTCACAAATATTGTTTCAAAGCCAAAACCAAAACTTAAACTTCAACTCAGAACTCCGGCGGAGCCGCATCCTCGGGCTCAGCCTCCTCCTCCTCCTCGAACTCTGCACCAAAATCTACGGTACCAAAAATGGTGCCGCAGGTAAGTAAAATCCAAAAGCCACTAGATAAAAACATATAGAACTCAAACAATATGCATGAATAAAATGCTAATGCACAACACCCATAAAACATATTTTTCCACACACGCCAAAAATCCCATTTGGCCCAAAAGCATTTCCCTTACTCATATCCTCGCCATTATCCCAGATAATGGCCCAAAAACCAGTCTCGCCATTTTCCTAGAAAATGGCCCATTAACCAAAACATCAAAGCACTGTAGGCGGGAATCGCAGGCGGGACTCTACCACCATCCCTGCTTACCACCATCCCTACTCGTCGTGCACCGTAGGCGGGAATCGCAGGCGGGACTATACCACCATCCCTGCTTACCACCATCCCTACTCATCACCGTAGGCGGGAATCACAGGCGGGACTATACCACCATCCCTGCTTACCACCATCCCTACTCATCACCGTAGGCGGGAATCACAGGCGGGACTATACCACCATCCCTGCTTACCACCATCCCTACTCATCACCGTAGGCGGGAATCACAGGCGGGACTATACCACCATCCCTGCTTACCACCATCCCTACTCATCATACACCGTAGGCGGGAATCACAGGCGGGACTATACCACCATCCCTGCTTACCACCATCCCTACTCACGCTCCTAACTCAAACCAAACGTTCACATATATCATAAATCATTTCTCACTCACAAACCCAGTTTTCATTCACAAACAAAGTACATGCATGCAACTACACGAAAACCGGGTTTTCCCCTTTTTAAACATGAAAACGTGTGCAATACACCATGCAAATATCAAGGCATACATATCTCAAACAAATAACCACATCAACCAAATCAACTCCGTCCTCAATCCATCCGACCCCCGAACTCCTCGGACTCAGTCCGGAATCAGCAAACCAACCAAATAAATTATTGTAAGAGCAAAATATAATTAAATCTAAAAGTAGAGTTTGGAAAATACTTACAATGCTATATATGATTTTTAGAAGGTTCGGCGCGCTGCAAACGACGAGCGGAAAGCAACGTAACAGTGCAAATGCACTGTAGCCGTGGGTCGCAAAATACCCACTTTTGAACGGGAACAACCCAAGACCCCAAATTGATAGGGAATGGTCTAGGGATGTTTATGAAGCTAGTGGAAGTGAGTTTTGGCCGTGGGTGGCGGCGAAAACGCCGGTAGAAGCGAAAAACGAGCAAATCGGAGTTGAGCTCGTGGGAGCTGCTCCGGTGGCCGATCTAGGCCGGAAATGGGTGGGTTAGGTCGGCAAGAGGTAGGGGAGGAAGTGGTGAAAAGATGGTGGCCGGAGGTGGTGCGACGGCGCCGGAAACGGTGACAAACCGTGCGGCTTAGATGCGCTTTTCCGGCCAAACGGCCGGCCGGTTGGGGGAGATCTTCGGAGGGGTGGTGCACCGGAGGGAGGGGAAGTTTTCTGGGTGGGTGGTGGAGGCCACGCCGCCGGCAAGTGGCGGTTCTGGGCGGAGGAAGAAAAACGGTAACAGGGGAAAAACTGGGTTGGTGCCGCGACTTTGAGCGGCTCGTGGCGGCTAACGGTGGCTCCGATGGTCCTGAAAATTGGAGGGGTTGTAGTCTGCCGTGAGAGGAAGAGAATGGCGGGGGTGGTGTACGACACCTCCACCGGACGGCGGAGATATGGCCGGCCAAAGGTGGCTGCGCGGTAAGGAGAAAAGGGAGAGGAGCGCGCGGGGAGAGAGAGAAAACGGGAAGAAAGAAGAAGAAAGAGGAAGAAAAGGAAAGAAAAGGAGAAAAAGGAAAAGGAAAAGGGAAAAAGAAAAAGAGAAGAGAAAAGAAATGAGGTCTAATCCTCACTTCTGGGATCCAAAAACTGTTTCGCCGAAAACGATAAAAAAACATAAAACGACTAAAATAAATTAAACACCACATCAAATAAATAAATAAACACCATTTAAAATATTTTAAACACAACGTCAAGCTAAAATATAATAAATAACTAGTAAAAACCAACTATTAAATTTTAAAACCAAAAACGAGCTAAAATAAATTGAACAGCAATTTTAAACTCAACAGCAAATAAAATCCAATTAAAATCCGATAATTTAAAATAAAAGAACTATTATTTTAATTAAATTAAAATATTCCTTCAGTGAAAATACACGTAAAAGCGGGTCATCACATATTATATTTTAGCTTTACGTTGTGTTTAAAATTATTTTCTTGGTTTTATTGCTTTTAAAGTTGTTTTCGTTGGATTAGTTGTTGAACTCCAGATGTGAGGATTGGACCTCATTTCTTTTCCTCCATCTTTTCTTTTTCTCTTTTTCCTTTCTCTTTCTTCTCTTTTTCTTTCTTTTTTCTTTCTTTTTCCCTTTCTCCCCCGTGCTTTCCCCTTCCCCCTTTCGGACACTCTCTCTCCTCTCCCTCACGCCGTTTCGGCCAACCACCCAGACCCGCCGCTCTCCGGCGCTGTGAGCCACACCACCACCACCACCAATCTCTTCCCCTCCCTCCGGTGAACCACCCCACAAATTTCCACCGCCATTGGAGCCGCCATTTAGCCGAAATAACTCCTCCAAGCCGAACGGCTTTTACTCCAATTTGCCGCCGTCGCTCCACCTCTGGCCACCACCACTTCATCACTGACTCCTTGCCATCCTAAACCACCCATTTCCGGCCTCGATCCATCTCCGGAGCAGGCCCCACAAACTAGTTTCCGATTTGGGTATTTAAGCTCTTCTACCGCCGTTTTCGCCGCCACCCACGGCCAACCTTCACTTCCACTAGCTTCATAAACATTCCTAAGCCATTCCCTATCAATTCCGAGCCTTGGTTTGTCCCCGTTCAAAAGTAGGTATTTGACAACCCACGGCCACAGTGTATTTACACTGTTACATTGCTTTCGCTTCACCGTTTGCTGCTCGCCAATCCTTCGAAAATTAGTATATAGATTAGTGCACTGTAAGTATTTTCCAAACTTTATTTTAGATTTAAATATATTATTGCTCTTACAATAATTATTTGTGACTGGTTGGTTATTCCGAACTAAATCCGAGGAATCGGGGGTCGGATGGATTTGAGGACGGAGTTGCTTGTTTGGTTGTTATGGATATTTGGAAATTGTTGGTTAATTGGTGTCGTATTATTTGCATTGCATTGTGCACGCATATGCATGTGTTAATTATTGAAAACTGGGTTTTCATGAGTTAAATGGATTTTTGGGTGCGTGTGTATCACGACCCCAAGCCGAGATGGGGTATTATCTCGGTGGAGCTCCTCTGGTCACTCGGGAGCGTAATATACTGAGTGACGTCCCCTGGGTTGTCGCTGGGCGGCAACGGGAGCGGGCGGGATGGTAACGCTCTAGTACCGACTCCGTGACCCCTCTGCTGGCGGGAGCTAGAGGATGCTTGGCTACGAACGCGCGGGGCGTGGAACTGGGCATCGTTCATTACAAAGTCATACGCATGGTCGTTACCCATGGTGTGACGAAGGGAGTCAGGGCTTGCAGATGACCCCTAGGGGAGGTCATGGTGCATTCGGTTAAGGAAAAGTGGAAAATGGTTTTAAGACCTAGTTTTTGGGCCATTATCTGGGATAATGGCGAGGAAAATTTAAAGGAAAGGTTTTGGGCCAAATGAGACTTTTGGCGTGCGTGGAAAAATATGTTGTTTTATGGGACATGTGCATTGGGCATTCTTTCATGCATATTGTAGAGTTTAATATATTTTTATCTTGTGGCGTTTGGAATATTACTTACCTGCGGCACCATTTTTGGTTCCATAGATTTTAATGCAGGGGTAGAGGAGGAGGAGGCTGAGCCCGAGGAGGCGGCTCCGCCTGAGGAGTGATTTGGAGTGCTTTTTATGTATAATATTTGTAGTTGTTTTTATTGGTATGTATTTGGATTTGAGATGTTGTTGAACATGTAATATTTTATTTACGCCTATTTTAATCGGGTTTGTAATTAAATAAAAAATTCTAATACTTAGTTATATGACTCTATTATCCGCTGAGTTATTTTATTTGTACACATATTGCATGTACATACACACTTGGCACTTGGCGATGGGATGTGTGACCCGTGTTGTCATCATCCCGACGTCTCGATTTCGACGTGGCCGTACGTGGGAGTTGGGGGCCTCACAATAATGGCGAGGAAAGATTTAAAGGAAATGTTTTGGGCCATTATCTGTGATAATGGCGAGGATATGTTTAAAGGAAATATTTTGGGCCAAAATGGGACTTTTGGCGTGTGTGGAAAAATATGTTTTATGGGACATGTGCATTGGGCATTCTTTCATGCATATTTTAGAGTTTAATATATTTTTATCTTATGGCATTTGGATTATTACTTACCTGCGGTACCATTTTTGATACCGTAGATTTTGATGCAGAGGTTAAGGAGGAGGAGGAGGCGGCTCCGCCTGAGTATTGATGTGGAGATGCTTATCTATGGATATTATCTGTATTTGTTTTTATGTTATGTATTTGGATTGAGATAGTGTTGAACATGTAATATTTTATTTACGTGTGTTTTAAACTGGTTTGTATTTAAACAAAAATTCTGGTACTAGTTATAAGACTTTATTATCCGCTGCGTCGTTTTTTTTTTGTACACATGTTGCATGTACACACACTTGGCACTTGGCGATGGGATGTGTGACCCGTGTTGTCATCATCCAGACGTCTCGATTTCCACGTGTCCATACGTGAGAGTTGGGGGCATCACAACAACTATGGGAAACACACTATGGCCGAAACATCCATAGATCATTTCTCTTAATTTTTGTTGTAATTCTTAACAACTTCAAAATTCATGGTTAAACCAAAATTTTGCAACAAAGATCTTCCTATCCTAATTTTATGACCATACTAACATCGATTTAGAAAAAGCTAATAATCAATACCAAACTTTTTTTGTAAAAAGATCTAAACCCTTGAAGCACAAGCTCTGACTCTAAATCAAAACATCTCTAAGAATTCAAAAAAATCAAATCTTACTTCTAACATATTCATAACATCATCCTAAGGTCAACCATGCTTTAAATCATCAAAATAAAGTCACCAAAATTACAAAATAACCCTTCAAGCTTTTGGTTTTACACTTAGTCCAAAAACAGAAACTTTTTTCTTAACTAGCTTTGATCAATATCTTGATCCATGGCTTAAAAAGATGAAATCTTCAAACTAAAATATCACATGGTTTTAAAATGTGTCCAAAATAAGATCCAACCATTAAACTTAAAATCGCATGGCTAAAACTCAATAAAACATGGATCTAACCCAAAAACATCAAATCTTAGGCTTAACCGAAATTCTCTTGCATAGAAAAAATCATATGTTTAAAAATAACACTAAATATCTTCAAAATAACATCCTAACATTAAAATAAGAGACTTAGGATCATCATAATAAAATATCAAAGCCTTTAGAGTAAGATCAAACCACGAAATATTCAAACTTTCTCCAAACAAAAACTGTTTTTCCACTTCCAGTTTTCAAGTTTCTAGATCTAAGAAAATCTATCATCAAAAACTTTATTCATGCAATAAAACCTCAATGGAAACTCATAAAAATATGCTAACAAGACTCCTTAAACTTTTCGGACCAAAATATGTCCATTAGCTTAATCAAAAACTCCAAAACATAACCTACTCTTTAGTTTTACGCCCAAAATGACCTTTCTATGCTTATAAATACTTTTGACCAATCCAATTATCATGGAATTAGACAAATAATATATCTACAGAAAATAAACTCAAAGAAGAACAAATTTTATGAAGGAATAATTGTGTGAAAATACATACAAATGGTCAAAAAGTTCCACGTAAAAAGAGCCATAAATTTGCCCAGTAGAGCTCTTTTGGGTTTCTCTCTAAGAACGAGGTGAAGAAGTGATGAAAGAGAAAGAAATATGTTTTGCACAACTTTAGATTTCTGGAGGGTGGAGATATGGGCTTCAATAACCCTTGATTGGAGGTGGCTATATGACATAAAGTGAAGAATAGTGAGAAGCAAAGGACTGTCTGCAGAAGCTATGAGGTATGGAGATTGATAAGGTAGATTTCTCCTTCACATCAAGGCACTATTGGGTACAGCTAAGGGCAGTAAATGGTCTGTCATGTGGGGGAGGAAAATTCTTCAAGAAACTTTGCCAAGGTGGCCAAATTTGTGGGCCTTAGTGGGCCTCAACCAAGTGGACTTCAATTTGGGGTTTAAATGGGGTTTGGTTAGGTTTTGAGATACTATCAAGCCCAAATTCAATTTTTCTTGCCCAATAAAATTTTAAAGGTTTAAAAGGTTGGATAATGATGTCATAACAAGAACTTTAGAAATTAATAGCATGTGGAAGTGATTTAATCAAGTGATTAAACACAATGCTAGAAATTAGATCAAAAAGGAATTGAAGGCCAACTTTAGGATACGGGGAAACCGTTTAGGGTTTCAGTTTCAACCAAACTTTTGGGATTTCAATTGGATTCCAACCATTTAGGGTTTCCATAGGGTTGAAACCCTCTTCGATTTGGCTCAATTTGGTTGATCAGATGAAACAAAAAAAGTTTTGCTTAGGTGACATGATGTCACACATTGATTTGCTTCACAAATCCATCTAATGATTCTTTTTGTGTCAAGTGTCTAATACTATCCACTATGTGTGGCTAAGATCTTGCCAAGTGTCCCAGTAAAACTTTTCTAACCTAATTTGGACATTCTACATTGTGATTTTGAAAATACTGCACTTAGTACTCTTATAGAGGTTACTATTCACTCCAAAAATTGCATTCATTCATTTTCGCACTTAGTTCATTCATTCTTTTCACTTTTCACTGGTTGGTACACACTCCCCTTGGGCTTGGGGTTAGCAATCTTTTGGACCAGGATTCTGCCCGCAACTGCAAGTTGGGTGTGACGCCCCCAAATTCCGTTGGGATCAAATGAGAATTGAGTGTCGAGACATGCAACACAAAATTACCTACCTCCGTTCATGACATATAAGATGCAATATTCCTAACATGCATCTAGCATTATGCAATACTTGCAGTAGATAATTTTTTTTCTTTAGCAATACTATGCATCAAACTAAAAATATCTCAAATACATGAAACATACTTCATACATAAAGACATACTAAACAACCGAGATTACAACATTGGTCCATAATGGTTGTGATCATAAGTGTGCTAGAGACTCAACTCCATAAGTACAACTAGTAATTTAAGTGAACTACTATATTATCATTTTGACGTCGGACCGTCACTTTGTCTACCCTTCCCAGTTAGTCAATTCTCGGTTCTCTTTCAAATCCTGTAACATGATCTACCATTCGAGGGGAATAGTAATTGGGACTACCACAGTGAGATTTGATCACAAATTTCAGCAAGTTAATAGAAAACCTTCATACAAGTTAATGATGCATGCACAACAGTAGAAACATGAGTGCATAATCAAAGTCATAAGCAATCATAGCATAACCTAACATACAACATTGTATAACTGACATAACTTACATTGAAATGTGAATTGAACTTGACTCGCTTAAACTAAATTGGACTTAAACTAAGACATAACTTGATTTGAACTTGATCTGAAACTTGACTTGGCATGAACCTGGGCTTGAACTGAAACTTAACTGGACATGAACTTGAACTTGAACTTAAACTTAACTTGACATGAATTTGAACTTGAACTGAGACTTAACTTGACACGAAATGAATTCTGACAATCAAAAAATGATTTAACCAGTGGTTTTGTCAGGAATAGTGAACAATCAAAATGATTCCACCCAACGTATTCCATCAGAGACACTCAGATAATCAGAATGATTCCATCATGAGTATTTTAAATAAAATACCCTAACAATCATTCTGATTACACTAGGAGTATTTGAGTAGAGGTATTCTAACAATCAAAGTGATTACGCTAGAAGTACCTTGTGTGAGTGAAAAAATGGAGATGCTCAAACAATCATAGTGAATACATTGTGAGCATCCTAGACATGATTGACTTTACATGACTATTCTCGAATTATACAAATTGTATTCAAGATGAAAAGTGATTGGAATACGAAATGACTGAAGCCTTGACGTAACACAACATGACTTGAATATAACTCAAAATACATGACTTATTTGAGATAGATATATTTTGTACATGACATTAACATGTAACAGAAAACATTTCATAACATAGCATAATATGTAACAGACAACATACTTAACATGACATACTTGAAATAGTGAATATTACTTGGCATGACAAACATGTAATATATATGGCATACCTAACAGGACGTGCTTGCAATGTATAGCAAAATGTGACAGAATATCTTGCATAACAGATGAATAGTGCATGACAGAATCAATTTTTTATAACAGATGAATATGTAATGACTTGGCATGGCACATATGATAACATAGATTCATACACCGTACTTCATTTACTCATCACACATATAAATTAAATTAATAGTAAATTAAAAGCTAATTTACCTCGATTTCCGTGTTTCTAAGCAAAACTCAAGCATGATTATAAGGAACTGAAGTAGTGATTTCTAAAATTTATAACTTAATGAATTCTAATTAGAAACATGAAAAAATACTAACGTAGAGTAAAATTACCATTTTAATCTCTACATGTGGAAAAATGATCATTTTACCACTAACTTAAGGATTTTGCATCCTAACTCCAAAATCACCAAAATTTACATATCTCGTGTAAATTTTTCCTAAACCCAAATATGAAATCAGAAAATTTTAAAACTAAAAACAGCCATGAAGACTCTATAGGAGCCGAAAAAAACATAGGCTTTTTCACTTAATTTTTGTTGCAATTCTTCCAATTTCAAAACTCACGATCAACCCAAATTTTTGCAATAAGTATCTTCATATCCTAAGTTTAAAAACATACATAAAACATCCACTAAAATGTGATAGTCATCAACACCAAACCTTTTACAAAAAGTATCCAAACTTTTTAACTAAAAAACAAATCCTTGAATCATATGGTTTGATCTATTCCAAAGTATCTCTAAGAACTTCAAAAAATTGAAATCTTAATCCTTACATATTCATAACATATTCCTAAGAAAAAATATGCTTTGAATCATGAAAAAAAGTCATCAAAATCACTAAAACCATACTTGAACTTTTAGGTTTCTCCCCAACTTCAAAAACAGATTTTTGTTTCTTACTTGTTTTGATCAACCTTTCGATTCATGACTTATAATGATGTAATCTTCAAACCAAAGCATCACACGGTGTAAAAAGGTATACTAAAACAGTTCTAAGCTTCAAACTCAAGATCACATGGTTAAAATTCAACCAAAACATAAATTTAGGTTAGAACATCAACACTTTGGCCTATCCGAATATCTCATTGCATAAAAATTCAAATCTTTGAATCTAACATCAAGTATCTTTAAAATAATACTCTAACATGTATATAAGAGGTTTGGGATCCCCCAATAAAATTATTAAAGCCATTAGAATAGCTGTAAACTACAAAAGATTAAAATTTTCTCAAAACAGATACTGTTTTTCCTCTTCTAGTTTCTAAGTTTCTAGATTTAAGAAAATATTTCATCAAAACCTTTAATCATACAAAAAATCCTCAACCAATAATTACATGCACATGTTAAAAATACCCCACAAAAATTTTGGACCAAGATCTATCAATTAGCTTGGTCAAAAACTTTAAAATATAACATACTCTCTAGTTTATCGCCCACAATGACCTTTTTGAGGTTTAAAAAAATTTAACTGACCAAAAGATCTTCAAATGGAACCCATAAGGTATCCATATAAGCTAGACTAAAAATGGAACAACTATTATGAATGAAACTTTCTAAGCAAATAAAATACCCAATCACAACCCAACTCTACAAATCAACCCATTCTCAAAATCCGACCCAAAATCAAAACACCTCGAACCTAAGGCCCGACACAACCAAACAGACTGCATAAAAATATGTTAGTGTAAAAATATATTTAAATCTCATAAAGTTTTTTGAAAAATTACTTACAATGGCAGAAGGAAATTTTGGAAGATCAAAGGTGACCCCAAAAGTAGTGGAGCAGCAGCAAAGTAGTGTTTTCAAGTGTTGGTGGTGGGTCATAAAACTGAAAATTTCGAAGGAGAGCTAAGGGAGGTGTTGGGAGGCAGGTGGTGGCATTGGGAAAGGGGCACGGTGGTGCCACGACGGTAGATCTGGCCATGAGGTGGAGGAGAAGCTGTGGGAGACTGAGGGAGAGTGGGAGAATGTGGAGGCATTGTGATATCCGCTCCTTCTTTCTTCTTCTTTACGTATGAGCCTCGATCTACGTGTTGGACTTCAGTCAACATGCCGAGCCTCGTTCCACGTGTCGAGTTTCGATCTACGTGCCGAGCTTCTATCTACGTGCTGAGCCTTATCCTAAGTATTGTACCTTGATGGCATGTTCCTAAAGTTATCCACCGGGTTTCAAAGTAAGATAGATATTTTAAAACTTACGGATATGTTAAATATCATGGAAATATCTATAGGAGATATTTCCAGTACTATTAGATAAGCTTGTTTTTAAAGTAGCACAATTATAATATTTTAATGAGTTCTGAAAATATTATAATTGTGGATAATTACTTAAATTAAATATTTTAGTTGTTTTAAAATATTAAGAGGTTTAACTTTACGTTGAAAACTCTTATTTAAATTAAATGGTTTTATCCTCTTTGAGTAATTAATGATGCTTTATCATTTTAAATAATGATGAAGGAATATTATTTTATAAACTTTAGTTTATAAAATAATATTCTAGCTTAATTATTCTTAGTGTTTTATTAAAGTGTTTTATTTTAAAATAAAACACTTATGCATTTTCAAATCAGTGTTCAAACTCATCGTTGGATCATTTGAGGATCCCAAAGCGTATAAATGAGGTTAAATACCCAGGACCCTCTCTTTTCCTCCTCACTTTTTCTCTTTTTCCTTTTCTTCTTTTTCTCTCTCTTCTTTCTCTTCCCATGCACGTCCAGCCTGTGCCTTTGTATTTTCCACCGTTCAGTTTGCACACCCAGCCAGCACCACCTCTGGCCGCCGTGCCCCACCTCCAACACCGGAATGATCCTCCCCCACCGGTGAGCACTACTCCACCGGTTGTGAGTTACACCGGCCACCTCTTCTCTCTCTTTCTTCCTCCAAGCAAATGGGTTTTAAACCCATTTTCTCCTCCTTGAGCCACCATACACGGCTGAAACAACCATCAAGCACCACCAATGGCTTCTCCCCACAATGGGCTTCCTCCACATGTCTTTCTTTCCCTCTAACTCTCTCTCTTTCTCCGATGGGTCTCCATGGCCTTAGTTACAATTGCACCACCATGCACCACTATGACGCCCTCAGATTTCCGTTTGGGATCGGACGGACATCTGAAGCGTCGGGACATGTAACACAAGGTTACCTGCCCCCGTACATGACATATAGGATGCAATGTTTCTAACATGCATCTAGCATTATGCAATATTCGCAGCGGATAATTTTTTTTTTTTTTTTATACTATGCACCGAACTTATAACATCCCAAATAATTAAAACATAATCCATGCATACTTAACAAAATAAATAACCACGATTACAGTACCAAAATACACTTATTGAACCAGTTCATCGAATAACTCACGTAACTCAATTAACAAGGTTAGAATACTGTCCCAAAAGAAACTAACTATAGAAGCTGAAAACTCTGCATCGCATCTGCAGCGTCTAGTCAACATCCTCCAGCCTATCGGTATTTGCTCCTTGTTCTGAACCTGACACATCTCCTACCATTCGGGGAAAAATGGTAGTTGGGACTACCACGGTGAGATTTGATTACAAATCTCAGCAAGTTAATAGAAAACTTTCACACGGGTTAATGATGTATGCATAGAAATAAATGTATGA
>QGSO01000611.1:0-254128 GCA_011037825.1 Carya cathayensis
AACATAATTCATACATAAAGGCATACTAAAAAGCCGTGATCACCACACTAGTCTAAAATGGTTGTGATCAAAAGAATACTTGAGATACAACTCCAAAAGTACAAGTATTAACCTAAGTTAAATACTATACCATCATCAACATCGCACCGTGGCCTAGTCGACCGTATTCAGTTGGTCAGATTCCAATTCTCCTTTGGGTCCTGTAACAAGATCTACCATTCGGGGGGAATGGTAGTTGGGACTACCACAGTGAGATTTGATTACAAATCTCAGTAAGTTAACATAAAACTTATACACAGGTTAAAAATGCATGCATGGCAGTAAAAGCATAAATGCATAATTATAGTCATACATAAACATAGTATAACTTGACATATAGCATGACTTAACCAGAACTTAAGCGTGAACTGAACTTGACTTAACATGGCATGAACTTAAGCTTAAAACATAACATGAACAATCAACATAACATGAACGTGAAACATAACATGGACATGAACATAACATAACATGAACGTGAGCTTGAACGTATCATAAACGTGAACATAACATGATGTGAACATGAACTTGGAACATAACATGAACATGAACATAACATGTACGTGAGCATAACATAACATGAACTTGATCTGAAACTTGACTTAACATAAACTTGGAATCTTATTTAATTGTCTTGATTAATAACGTGCATTAATACGTACTCCACAGTTGTTGTGGCCCCACGTATTCAAGTAACATAAAACATAATACGTACTCCACAGTTGTTGTGGCCCCACGTATTCTACATGTCACAATTGCTGTGTCTCATGTAGTGTATGCTCCACAGTTGTTGTGGCCCCATACTTCATGCTCCACAGTTGTTGTGGCCCCATGAATTCACATAACATAAAATATAATACGTACTCCACAGTTGTTGTGGCCCCACGTATTCTACATGTCACAATTGCTGTGTCTCATGTAGTGTATGCTCCACAGTTGTTGTGGCCCCATACTTCATGTAACATAAAATATAATACGTACTCCACAGTTGTTGTGGCCCCACGCATTATAAGTAACATAAATATAATACGTACTCCACAGTTGTTGTGGCCCCACGCATTATAAGTAACATAACATAAATATAATACGTACTCCACAGTTGTTGTGGCCCCACGCATTATAAGTAACATAACATAAATATAATACGTACTCCACAGTTGTTGTGGCCCCACGCATTATAAATAACATAACATAAATATAATACGTACTCCACAGTTGTTGTGGCCCCACGCATTATAAGTAAACATAAATATAATACGTACTCCACAGTTGTTGTGGCCCCACGCATTATAAGTAACATAAATATAATACGTACTCCACAGTTGTTGTGGCCCCACGCATTATAATAACATAAAATATAATACGTACTCCACAGTTGTTGTGGCCCCACGCATTATAAGTAACATAAATATAATACGTACTCCACAGTTGTTGTGGCCCCACGCATTATAAGTAACATAAATATAATACGTACTCCACAGTTGTTGTGGCCCCACGCATTATAAGTAACATAAAATATAATACGTACTCCACAGTTGTTGTGGCCCCACGCATTATAAGTAACATAAAATATAATACGTACTCCACAGTTGTTGTGGCCCCACGTATTATACGTAACATAACATGTCTTATCTTTCTTAATGCATGAGATATTATTTAATATCATATACTTTTCTAACATGGCGTATGCTTGTAAATGGCACAATATGATTTAATCATAAACATTTAATGGCATACATGTATCTTATGGCATACTTATAACATACAACATTGTATGACAGAAAAGATTATGTAACAGATAATTATTCATGAGAGATTAAATCATACATAGCAGATAAACATGTAATGACATAGCATGACATGACATATACGAGAACATACATACATAAATTATAGTTCTCTTACCCATCACACATACACAATAAACTGATAGTAAGTTAGAGGCTAACTTACCTCGATCGTCGCGTTCTATGAGAAAAGGGCGCGAAACACGAGGAACTGCACAACAGCTGGAAGAGGAACACTCAAGTCCTTAAGATTTTCACTTCTGAACTCAATTGTCATATTATGAGCACTTGCAACACCACGGCAACTTGAGGTTTCACTATACTCAGAAGAGATAATTTGACTTCATAAAGCCTTTGCACTAAAACAAGTTCATTAAAATTATCAATAATAACCAACAAACAATTCCTTTCTCAATCCATATACTCTTAGCCATAGTCAACCACAAGATGACACCAGTCACCCCAGACTATAATCCATAACACCACTGCTTCGGGACACTGTCATACAGTTTCCCAACACTACACCATGCTCTACACTTCTCTGTTACGCCATCCAACCCTTCGTGACACGCCATCCGGTGTTTCACGACTTAATACAGAGTACACTCACGTGAACTCTCTTCCATCCACACTACAAAACTCATCACTGCGATACACGTCTCACAGTGCATCGCTACGCGACACGGAGTACGCACTACGCGTACTTCCTTCGCTACAACACTCATCAACACGATGCACATCACACGATGCATCGCCATACAACACGGAGTACACTACATGCGTACTCCCTTCCTTCTACGACACACATCATTACAGCGCACGTCGCGCGGCGCGTCGCTGCATTACACAGAGTACGCTACACGCGTATTCTCTTCACACAACCCGCCGTATCACATCTACGGCATCCATCTCACGCCTATACTTCACAGCACAGTCCACAAAATACACAATCAAACTCAACACTTCACAACCACACTTCCCTTCACAACTACGCAACGAACTCCACAAATACAACTACACAATTCACAAACCAACCAACTAACTATTTTAAACGTAAAATAACTAGAGATAGAAGGTTATACCATCGACGGGATAACCCGCGCGTCGCTCGTTGTTCGTCACGAACATGCGTCGGAGGAACGTACGTGGCGGCGTACGGTGGCTGTCCACCACATAAAGTGGTAGTTTGGGCTTGAGAAAGGCTAGGCGTGGTCTTGGAAGACTCATGATTTTACAGCTGTCGATGAAGAACAAATTACGTGATTTACGGAAAAGATAATCTATACGCGTGATTCCAGATGAGGGTAAAGATGAGAGAGATGTGATTGCTGTCGGGAAATAATCCAAAACTGATAATTTTAGCGGGCTGTTACATCCTCCCCTCCTAAAAAGAAGATTTCGTCCTCGAAATGACGCAAGTACAAACGTAAAACACGCTTAAAACACTGTAGATAGTTTGAAAAAAAAGAACCGTCCGTCACCCGACAAGTGCTGCAAAGTCTAGGGGCCTACTCTATGAATTTAATACAGCTGGCGATTTGAACAAACGCCTGATGTTGATAACAACCGTGATTGAAGGCTTTGAGTTTCTATAAAGAAACAGGATCATCTTCATCCATCGGAAAGAAAAACATCGCTTCTTGACCTGTGTTTTGTTTTTCCATAACAAAATAATGGCTGGGCAAAACTCTTCCACTAATGTTCCAGACTTGAATCAGGAACCCTTGACGCATCAACCATCAATCTTTTCTCCTGAGGTCGTCAATACTACGATAGGAGCAGCGAACTGTTCTTCTAGTAGGACTGATTCTGAGATTATTACAGAATCATGGAAGCTCAGTAGTCAATATGCTGCCTCTGTTACGATCATGTCTCGGAGGTTACTGGCGAGGGTAAGTGAGATTGATCATCTTAACATCCAAATATCTGAGTTACAACAGAAGCTTGCTAATAAGGATAGAGAAAATAAAAGGCTACAGCAAGAAAACCAAGAGTTGAAGAAATTTGCAGATTGGTATGCTCATGATCTGCAACCACGAATAGAAGAGCTGGAACGAGAAAGGATTCAGATACAGGGTCAACATCGGCAGATAACAGCAGAGGTTCATCGTTTTCTAGAGAAATAGGGACAAACTACTGTTAATCTAGCTGGCTTAGTAAGAAACTTTTGACAAAGCGTGTCCAGCATATCTTGTATTTCTTTTGACTAAATAAGATTTGAAGAGAAACTAGTTTGTCTTCTTCTTTATGTTATCTCTATAAAGCCAGTCTTCAACTCAATCCAATATGCATCAAAACTTATTCTCATCTCTATAACTCCTCTGCATTCCTTCAACATTCTCGCCTTAAGTTTTCAGTTCTTTTCTCAATGGCTCAATCTTCTAACATTTCCCTAGATCCATCCATGAGGTATTCAGCACCTCAACTCTCCTGTCCTTTCTGCAGCTGCCATAGGTGCCATGCTGCAGCAAGAAAATACTAGTATGGCTAATAAGTCAGACTCCGATGCTGTCTACGACTTGGTGAGTCTTGGGACTCGCTACTCATCTTCTATAATTGCTTTTTCCCAGCGGGTACAAGCCAAAAACCAAGAGGTTGAAAGGCTTAAAGAACAAATTGTTGTACTTCAACGAATTGTTCAAGAGTCTCACACCAGGGAAGGAATCCTTCGGCAGCAGAATAAACAGCTGAAAACTCTACTGGATTCTTCATTCCGCTTGCCAGCTCCCATGAATAGGGATGATATGATATTGTATGAAGAGAGTGAGCGTCTCCAACATGAGGCTAAGAACCTCAAGTTTATGTAGAAGCATTTTATTAAAAAAAATATCTCTTTATATTTATGAACTCTGGTTTTATCCTTTAAGAGATATTCGTAACATGCTTCATACCTATTTCTCTTCTAATCATATATAATCTATCTTCTGGTAAAGGTTTTGCGAAAATATCTGCTAACTGATCATGTGTGTTTGTGAACTCTATTACTATATCGCTTTTCTGCACATGATCTCGAAGAAATTCAAGCCTAATGAAGACTAAAATCTCAAGCCTAGTATTTGGTGCATTTCCTAAGGACATGTGGATTTACAACCCAGAGACGTATTGCTCTGATACCACCTGTGACGCCCCCAAATTCCGCTTGGGATTGAACGGACATTTGAAGCGTCGAGACATGCAACACAAGGTTACCTGCCCCCGTTCATGACATATAAGATGCAATGTTCCTAACATGCATCTAGCATTATGCAATATTCGCAGCGGATAATCTTTTTCTTTAGCAATACTATGCACCAAACTAAATATATCCCAAATACTTGAAACATAATTCATACATAAAGGCATACTAAAAAGCCGTGATCACCACACTAGTCTAAAATGGTTGTGATCAAAAGAATACTTGAGATACAACTCCAAAAGTACAAGTATTAACCTAAGTTAAATACTATACCATCATCAACATCGCACCGTGGCCTAGTCGACCGTATTCAGTTGGTCAGATTCCAATTCTCCTTTGGGTCCTGTAACAAGATCTACCATTCGGGGGGAATGGTAGTTGGGACTACCACAGTGAGATTTGATTACAAATCTCAGTAAGTTAACATAAAACTTATACACAGGTTAAAAATGCATGCATGGCAGTAAAAGCATAAATGCATAATTATAGTCATACATAAACATAGTATAACTTGACATATAGCATGACTTAACCAGAACTTAAGCGTGAACTGAACTTGACTTAACATGGCATGAACTTAAGCTTAAAACATAACATGAACAATCAACATAACATGAACGTGAAACATAACATGGACATGAACATAACATAACATGAACGTGAGCTTGAACGTATCATAAACGTGAACATAACATGATGTGAACATGAACTTGGAACATAACATGAACATGAACATAACATGTACGTGAGCATAACATAACATGAACTTGATCTGAAACTTGACTTAACATAAACTTGGAATCTTATTTAATTGTCTTGATTAATAACGTGCATTAATACGTACTCCACAGTTGTTGTGGCCCCACGTATTCAAGTAACATAAAACATAATACGTACTCCACAGTTGTTGTGGCCCCACGTATTCTACATGTCACAATTGCTGTGTCTCATGTAGTGTATGCTCCACAGTTGTTGTGGCCCCATACTTCATGCTCCACAGTTGTTGTGGCCCCATGAATTCACATAACATAAAATATAATACGTACTCCACAGTTGTTGTGGCCCCACGTATTCTACATGTCACAATTGCTGTGTCTCATGTAGTGTATGCTCCACAGTTGTTGTGGCCCCATACTTCATGTAACATAAAATATAATACGTACTCCACAGTTGTTGTGGCCCCACGCATTATAAGTAACATAAATATAATACGTACTCCACAGTTGTTGTGGCCCCACGCATTATAAAATAACATAAATATAATACGTACTCCACAGTTGTTGTGGCCCCACGCATTATAAGTAACATAACATAATATAATACGTACTCCACAGTTGTTGTGGCCCCACGCATTATAAGTAACATAACATAAATATAATACGTACTCCACAGTTGTTGTGGCCCCACGCATTATAAGTAACATAAATATAATACGTACTCCACAGTTGTTGTGGCCCCACGCATTATAAGTAACATAACATAAATATAATACGTACTCCACAGTTGTTGTGGCCCCACGCATTATAAGTAACATAACATAAATATAATACGTACTCCACAGTTGTTGTGGCCCCACGCATTATAAGTAACATAAATATAATACGTACTCCACAGTTGTTGTGGCCCCACGCATTATAAGTAACATAAAATATAATACGTACTCCACAGTTGTTGTGGCCCCACGCATTATAAGTAACATAAAATATAATACGTACTCCACAGTTGTTGTGGCCCCACGTATTATACGTAACATAACATGTCTTATCTTTCTTAATGCATGAGATATTATTTAATATCATATACTTTTCTAACATGGCGTATGCTTGTAAATGGCACAATATGATTTAATCATAAACATTTAATGGCATACATGTATCTTATGGCATACTTATAACATACAACATTGTATGACAGAAAAGATTATGTAACAGATAATTATTCATGAGAGATTAAATCATACATAGCAGATAAACATGTAATGACATAGCATGACATGGCATATACGAGAACATACATACATAAATTATAGTTCTCTTACCCATCACACATACACAATAAACTGATAGTAAGTTAGAGGCTAACTTACCTCGATCGTCGCGTTCTATGAGAAAAGGGCGCGAAACACGAGGAACTGCACAACAGCTGGAAGAGGAACACTCAAGTCCTTAAGATTTTCACTTCTGAACTCAATTGTCATATTATGAGCACTTGCAACACCACGGCAACTTGAGGTTTCACTATACTCAGAAGAGATAATTTGACTTCATAAAGCCTTTGCACTAAAACAAGTTCATTAAAATTATCAATAATAACCAACAAACAATTCCTTTCTCAATCCATATACTCTTAGCCATAGTCAACCACAAGATGACACCAGTCACCCCAGACTATAATCCATAACACCACTGCTTCGGGACACTGTCATACAGTTTCCCAACACTACACCATGCTCTACACTTCTCTGTTACGCCATCCAACCCTTCGTGACACGCCATCCGGTGTTTCACGACTTAATACAGAGTACACTCACGTGAACTCTCTTCCATCCACACTACAAAACTCATCACTGCGATACACGTCTCACAGTGCATCGCTACGCGACACGGAGTACGCACTACGCGTACTTCCTTCGCTACAACACTCATCAACACGATGCACATCACACGATGCATCGCCATACAACACGGAGTACACTACATGCGTACTCCCTTCCTTCTACGACACACATCATTACAGCGCACGTCGCGCGGCGCGTCGCTGCATTACACAGAGTACGCTACACGCGTATTCTCTTCACACAACCCGCCGTATCACATCTACGGCATCCATCTCACGCCTATACTTCACAGCACAGTCCACAAAATACACAATCAAACTCAACACTTCACAACCACACTTCCCTTCACAACTACGCAACGAACTCCACAAATACAACTACACAATTCACAAACCAACCAACTAACTATTTTAAACGTAAAATAACTAGAGATAGAAGGTTATACCATCGACGGGATAACCCGCGCGTCGCTCGTTGTTCGTCACGAACATGCGTCGAAGGAACGTACGTGGCGGCGTACGGTGGCTGTCCACCACATAAAGTGGTAGTTTGGGCTTGAGAAAGGCTAGGCGTGGTCTTGGAAGACTCATGATTTTACAGCTGTCGATGAAGAACAAATTACGTGATTTACGGAAAAGATAATCTATACGCGTGATTCCAGATGAGGGTAAAGATGAGAGAGATGTGATTGCTGTCGGGAAATAATCCAAAACTGATAATTTTAGCGGGCTGTTACAATTAATGTCACATAATTGACCATTTATCAATTAACAACCACTTTAGCATCCCCTTCAAGCTACACCTTAACAAGGCGAAGTTCTTAGCATACATTCATAGCCTTCCACAAAGCATAAGCCTCTGCTACAACATGTTGATCAATATTGAGCTTCTATCCTTCCACAGCCACTATAAACTCCCCATCTTCATCTCTAATTACAACCCCTATACCCACCTTCTTTTCCATCTTTCTTACTGCTGCATCCCAGTTTACTTTCACAAAACCCGAGCTTGGTTTTTGCCACTTTAGAGCTCTTCTACAACTTCCCTCAGTGCTGCTGTCCCTTGCTTTAATCAACGGTTGAGCCTACTGAAATTCCAATAAATCATTCTTTGCTATTCTTAAGACTTGACTTGGGGTTTTAAATTTATCCTCAAAGATGCTTTCATGTCTCCTCAACCATAACCCCCTCATTGCTGCAATTGTCACCGCTGACTCAGCCTCATTCAGTAACTCCCTAAGTTTATCCCACAGTGCCACAAATCAGCTTCATTGGTCTTCATTTTCTGCAACTTATTCAGGGATTCTAGCCATACATCACAGGCTGCTGGACATTTCCAGATAACATTCATAATGGTTTCCTCCTCCCTTCTACAGATATGACACAAAGTTGATAATTTTCCTTGCAAAGAGATTTCTTTTAGTGGCCACGAGTTCATTAACAGCTTTCCAAAAGAAGATTTTGGTCTTTTCTGGTACATTTAACCTCCCAATACTGTCCCAACTTCTTTCCCTCTCTACTTGCTTTGAAAATCCACCTCGAGTAGCCTGCTTCCTATCATTCTCCAGGTGATATGCACTTTTAACAGAAAACAAACCTTTATTTGAGGGTCCCCATATCATCCTGTCCTCCACCCCCAGTTCACTCAGTGGCATGCTACAAATATGATCTGCTTCCACCTTGTTGAAAATGCTCCCTGATCAAAGGTTCATTCCACATACTATACCAGAAGATGGTGATGCAAGCCATCTATGCCCCCAAATCTTAGATTTTTCCCCATTCCCTACCTTCCATATCAGTCCCTCCTTCAAAAGGCTCAGATCATTCCACATACTTCTCCAAAGATAAGAGGGTCTATGGCCCAGTTTTGCTGTCAAAAGAGACTTATCACTGAAATATTTTTCTTTCATAATCTTAGCAGCCATACTAGAGTTGTTTTGAAGTAACCTCCACCCTTGCTTAGCCAGGAGAGCCAAATTGAAGCTCTCTAAATCCCTATAATCCAAACCCCCTTTGCCCTTCTGTTTCCCCAGTTTTTCCCAACTACACTAGTGCATACCATTCCCTGTTTGTTGATTACCCCACCAAAACTTGCCCAGCATGACATTGTGTTCCTTGCACAACTGCTTTGGGAGTTGAAATACACTCATTGTATACGTGGGCACTGCTTGAAGAACTACTTTAATCAAAACTTCTTTTCCTGCTGTAGACAGAAATGAGTTCTTACAATTATTGATCTTCTTCCACACTCTCTTTAATACACCTGAAGGCATTGTATTTTGAGCTTCCCACTACTGGAGGTAACCCCAAATAAGACTCATAAGAGCCTTTCATCACATCACCACTCTCATAGATATGGCACATCACATCTAGTATTCCTAAGGTGGCCATGTAATCTGAAATCTCCATTTCCACAAGAACCTTAATACAACACCCAATGAATCCCAATGATTAATAGCTTTATACGATAACTGTGCTAACCTCAATCAACTCCTATGCTTTAACTTCCAAATCTTCACTGTATTCAACACTTTGGTAACCTATTAGCTGCTTCTCAAGTTAACCATCAATAAATATAACTTGCACGACTGTATGATTAATCTCCGGCGGCAAGTATAGTCTCAAGATTTCAAATCACCACTAATTCCTCAAGATCAGTACAAAGTTTGAACCCCCAACTATATCACAAAATATCACGCTCTTGTTGCGCACTCTTACAATTTGCCAAAATGCATAAAATTATGTCCTCATAAATTCATCGAGTACAAGCTAGCTCAACACTTACTAACAAGAAAACTCTTACCACATTTTGGTAGAAAATACTGTCTCCCAAAACTATGAATTATCATCTATACTCCTTAGTTGGCTCTCGCTACCTTAATCAAAATCAATATTCCACAAAATTCCTCCATGATCGTAGATAGAAAATTGGTACCAATCAACCTCAGTATCCCAAATTGAAAACAAGTAACATCATCTCAAAAATACACACGTCCTCTCCGTCCTCTCTAAGGTAAAGAACAAACCATAAAAGACTCGAACCCATCCTGACCCACCAATAAAAGTGCCTATAAACTTCTACCCGACAACATATACTTAAAAGCTCATTACCCCAATTCTGAATATCTTCTAATCTGATGGTGACCAAACTTAATACCAACCACCATTGAATTCACCAAAAAATTATTGAAACCTTATTGGTAACTCGTCCACCTTCTTCTACTCTTTACCTAACTTGGTCACATTCTGCCATCACATGAATCATTCCCACAATCGGCTCAACTTATATCCTTAAAATCAGAAAACAGCTATTGCTTAAAGTTTTGTACTGACAATAAAAACCTATACATGTGACTTTCACGTGATATACAGTAAACAAAGGAAATGAAAGAATAAAAATTAAGTCCTGATAGTATGCAGCCGTATATTGCATGTCGCGGCCCTCCAAGTCTCTGTTCCATCCTAAGTGATGACCTAGCGGCATCACAAAAATGATGCCAATATTGTTCTCTCCATATATTTCTTCCTAGAATAATTTCCATGATACAAGAATGGCCGTCATATATCTCAGAGGCTAACTGAGGCAACGTCTGGAGTTGCTTTAATTAAAGCTCGAGGTTTATAATATGACCACAACATAGCGACCTAGTTCATGATCTGCAAGTCATGTACATGAGTCAACCATTTAATGTAACATACACCTTGAAACTTGTTGTGTGCTTTACTTGATTATAATTATTCTTTTTATAATTTGAACATCGCGAACTGATTTTTAAGCTAGCAGCCATGATAAATGGATAATTATGTTGTTCTTAATACTATTAATACAGTGGGTTAAGTGAACTTTATCTGTTAAATGAAAGGTATTGTGACGCCCCCAGATTCCGCTTGGGATCGAACGAACATCTGAAGCGTCGGGACATGCAACACAATGTTACCTGCCCCGTTCATGACATATAAGATACAATGTTCCTAACATGCATCTAGCATTATGCAATATTCGTAGCGTATAATTTTTTTTTTCTTGTGCAATACTATGCACCAAACTTATAATATTCCAAATAGTTAAATTGTAATCCAAGCATACTTAAAAAAATAAACATCCATGATTTTAGTACGAGTCTTAGAAGACTGTAACCTCAAAAACATGGGAGACCAGACTCCATATTTACATTACCAAAATACACTATTGAGGAAGTTTGTCGAGTAATTCGTGTAACTCGACTAATGAGGCCAGAAAACTATCCAAAACTAACTATGGAAGTTGTAAGCTCTGTGTCGTGTCTGCGGCGTCTAGTCAACCTCTTTCAGTCTACCAATGTTCGCTCCCTACACTGATCCTGACACAACGCCTACCATTCGGGAGGAATGGTAGTTGGGACTACCACGATGAGATTTAATTACAAATCTCAGTAAGTTAACAGGAAACTCCCACACAGGTTAATTATGAGTGCATGGCAGTAAAACCATGAATGCATAATTAAAATCGTAAGTAAGCATAACATAACTTGACATATAGCATGACATAACTGACATAACCTGAACTGAAACATGTACTGAACTTGACTTGACCTGACATGAACTTGAACTTATAATATAACATGGGCTAGCAACATAACATGAACAAAAACTTGAAACATAACATGGACTTGAATCATAGCATGAACATGAACATACATAACATAAACATGAAGTTGAATTTAACATAAACTTGAGCACAACATAACATAAACGTGAACTTGAGACATAATGTAAACATGAACATAACATAACATGAATGTGAACTTGAACATAACGTGTACGTGAATATAACGTGATATGAACGTGAACTTGAAACATAACGTGAACATAAACATAACATAACATGATATGAACATGAACTTGAAACTTAACGTGAACATGAACATAACATGTACGTGAACATGAACATAACATAACATGAAATTGATCTGAAACTTAGTCTTATCTCATGGGGTCACCATGATTGCTTATTCTTAACTTTTTGACATAAACTTGGACTCTTGTTCAATTGACTTAATTAATAACATGACCATATGGGTGCTACACGGGTCCCCTTGAGCCGTGTGTCCCTGCCGATTACTGCATCACAATATAGGTATCTACACTAGCTATGAGTGCGTTAATACGTGCTCCACATTTATTGTGGCCCCATGTATTCTACATGTCACAATTGCTGTGTCTCACGTAGTGTATGCTCCACAGTTGTTGTGGCCCCATGAATTGTTTGTGCCACACTTGCTTTGAACACACGTAAAATAAAATATGGCTCCATCGGTGTTAGTGCCTGGCGCGCTCCGGTGACTAGCTAGTTAGGCCCCATTTGCAACCTGTTGACTGTACTTCTTTAATTTAGGGAATTTCACACCTATTTAGACACTCCAGCATGAACAAATGAGTTTCACTAGGATATTACCCCATCCTAGCACTTAGGGTCGTGATTGACATGAATAACTTAACTTGAACGTGATCTGAAACTTGATTTAACATAAACTTGATCTAACTTCTTTACTTAACATGACATACTTGCAATGGTGAATATTACATGATATGACATACATGTTACATATGGCATACTTAACATGGCATACTTATAACATATAACAATACGTGACAGAATAGATTATGTAACAGATAAATATTCGTGAAAGAATAAATTATGCATAACAGATAAACATGTAATGACGTGGCATGGCATGGCATATATGATAACATACATACATAAATTGTAGTTCCCTTACCCATCATACATACACAATAAACTGATAGTAAGTTAGAAGCTAACTTACCTCGATCGTTGCGTTCTACGAGAATAAATCGTGAAACACGAGGAAATGTAAGAGGGTATTCTAAAAGTTAGAAATTTAATTACTAACAATTAGAAACATGAAAACAAGCTAACTTATAGTAAAATGACCATTTTACCCTCTACATGTGGGAAAATGACCATTTACCCCTAACTTAAGGATTTCACATCCTAACTCCAAAAATTTTCAAAATTTACATTCCTTATGTAAATTTTGTCCTAAACTCAAATATCAACTCAAAAAAAATTTAAAACAAAACACAACTATGGAAAACACACTATGGCCAAAACATCCATAGGCCATTTCTCTTATTTTTGTTGCAATTCCTTCCAACTTCAAAACTCATGCTGAAACCAAAATTTTGCAACAAACATCTTCCAATCGTAAGTTTAAAACCATACTTAAAACATCCATTTAGAAAAAGCTAATAATCAACACCCAACTTTTTGTAAAAAGATCCAAACACTTAATCACAAGCTTTGACCCTAAATCAAAACATTTTCAAGAATTCCAAAAATCAAATCTTACTTCTAACATATTCATAACATAATTCTAAAATCAACCATTCTTTAAATCATCAAACTAAAGTCACCAAAATTACAAAATAACATTTGGAGTTTTTGGTTTCACACTTGTCCAAAAACAGAAACTTTTTCCTCAACTAGATTTAATAAATCTCTTGATCAATGGGTTAAGAATGTGAGATCTTCGAAATAAAGCATCACCTGGTTTAAGAATGTGTCTTAAATATGATCCAACCATCAAACTTAAAATCACACGGCTAAAAAGCAACAAAACATGGATCTAATCCAAAAACATCAAATCTTAGGCCTAACAAAAATCCTCTTGCATAAAAAAATCATATCTTTGAAACTAATACTAAATATCTTCAAAATAACATCCTAACATGAAAAGAAGAGATTTAGGATCATCATATAAAAATATCAAAGCCTTTAGCGTAAGATCAAACCTCAAAATATTCAAACTTTCTCCAAATAAAAATTGTTTTGCCACTTCCAGTTTTCAAGTTTCTAGATCTAAGAAAATCTATCATCAAAAGTTTTAGTCATGCAACAAAACCTCAATTAACACTCTTAAACATATGCTAAGAACACTCCATAAAATTTTCGGACCAAAGAACACTCCGTAGATATATTATTTGTAATGATACAAATAATATATCTACGGAAACTATACTCAAAGAGGAACAACTTTTATGAAGGAGTCATTGTGTGAAAATACTTACAAAGGTTGAAAATCTCCACATAAGAAGACCCATAAATCTCTCTAAGAACGGGGTGAAGAAGTGATTAAAGGGAAACAAATGTGTCTTAAACGACTCTATACTTCTAGAGGGGGAAGATATGGACTTGATTGACCATTGATTGGAGGTATCTATGTAACATAAAGTGGAGAATAGAGAAGGGAAAGGACTGCCTGTAGAAGCTGTGAGGTATGGAGGTTGATGGGGGCGGATTTCTCCATCTCATCAAGGCACTGTTGGGTGCAGCCAAGGGCAGTGAATGGTCTGCCATGTGGGGGAGGAAATTTCTCCAAGAAGCCTTGCCAAGGTGGCCAAAATCATGGGCCTTGGTAGGCCTCAATCAAGCGGGCTTCAATTTGGGGTTTAAAGGGGGTTTGGTTAGGGTTTGAGATGCTATCAAGCTCAAATCCATTTTTTCTTGGCCCAATCAAATTTTCAAGGTTTAAAAGATTGGATAATGATGTCTTAAAAAAATTTGAGAAATTAATAGCATATGGAAGTGATTTAATCAAGTGATTAAACACAAGTTTAGGGTTTGGGGAAACCGTTTAGGGTTTCGGTTTCAACCAAGTTTTTGGGGTTTCAAATGGATTTCAACCATTTAGGATTTCACTAGGGTTGAAACCCTCTTTGATCTGGTTCAAATGGTTGATCAGATGAAAAAGGGTTTTGCTTAGGTGGCATGATCTCACATTTTGATTTCCTTCACAAATCCATCTAATGGTTCCTCTTTGTACCAAGTGTCTAATACTATTCACTATGTGTGGCTAAGATCTTGCCAAGTGTCCAAATAAAACTTCTCTAACCTAATTTGGATATTCGACACTGTGATTTTGAAAACACTACACTTAGTACGTTTATCGAGGTTACTATTCACTCCAAAAAAGACATAATAAACTTAGTACTGAAAAATTATAAATATTCATATTAACCTACAGTAAAAATCGTTTACCAAAACTTAACCCTGAAGTGCCCCTATAAGTAAATTCACAGTTTCGAACAGCCGTTTCGTCCGAAATTCTGAAAATGAGTTATTGCGCCATAAAATCCTAAATATTCAACTGAGTCTAGTGGTGTAGACTATAATGTATTCTGACACTTCTAACTACCTCAAACAAATAAAATCGCATTTCTAGCACCATAGTGAGTGATAACACTGATTATGTTGACAGACTAAAACCTTTGCGATTAGCCGATTCGTGAAAACTTACAGAGTTTTCACGAGATTCCTCAAGTCTATAGAAATTCTACCATTGAATTTCTAGTGGGCTGTTATAGGTATTAATTTGATAATGTGAATAACTGTACCAACTTGTGAGATGATATCTTTTACCCCTAATTAAATTCAGATGGGCTCATGTTGCTTATGGTGTTCTAGGATTTATCAAGAGTTAGAGCTTGGAAAGAAATTATCACAAGGAGGCCCACGTACATGAGTTGAAGCCCATATATATGAAAGGATGAAGAAACCATGTGGAGGACTCTCAACTAGTGATTTAATTCAGTCCTAATAAAAGGCCACGTGTAGAAGTAAAACAAGGGAGCCCACATCGTGAGCTTGCTGAGGAAGAATTGAGTGAAACTGTGCCTTACTCTTAGAACCGATAGAAATACCTAGATGGATTACTCTAGGAACTTGGGGACCATAAACAGTAGAGGAAATGAGACGGTTATGCACGATGGAAGAGAGGAAATCCGTGGCAAGGAGAGAGAAGAAAGTTTATTCTCTGAAATTTTATTCTTCTAAAATTTTTACCTCCTGTATTTTAGAAGAAAGTTTTGCATTTTCCTAGGGTTTTCTTTCATCTCTAGTGTTTTGTATGTTTTAGATGAAGATGATCGGCTAGTCTTTTACAGCTTGGGTTGAGGTATAATCTCTATTGTTTTACACGATTTGCTAGATTTACTATAAAGTTGATTTTATACCTTTGCTCGGTTAAGATCAAAACTTAAAGAAGATATTTGATAAATCTCTTGCTCTTGTTTCTTGTTTTGTTGTTGACATTCGACACAATAGAACCTTGAATTAACCAAGGATTTTCATTAGCTAAGCGTTACATGAATTTTGGTTGATGCTTAGTGAGGGTATTTTTCTATTAGGACCTAGCATGTTTACTTGAGCTTAGATTTGCATATTTTATTTTATTAATGCCTTGATAGGGTTAATAAGAGAGGAGTAATGCCCATAAAATTAGTATATGGTGGAAGCAATGGGTGTTTGGACCCGTAACCCAAGTGTTTGATAACTTGATTCTGTGAACCTGTTTTATTTTCTGCTACTGTGTTGGAAGTATATTTTAGAGTCTTGATAAAATTTAAATCTCATTTTTAACATCTTTTGAATCATTTAATTTTTAGAAAACAAATAGTTCATGATTTAGCTTATTCTTCAAAACATAATCATAAACCCGAGTCCCTCCAAGCTCAACCATACATTCTATTTTTAATGAATCTTTCACTGTGACTATAATACTTTACATTTTGTTTGCTGTTTTCATAAATATAAAAATCCAAAAAGAATTTTACATAGCATTTTACTTCATCATATTTTACAATAAACCTTCACAAATACTTTGATAATCATTTGTCCTTGTGGAAAATAATCCTGAACTTATCCTTAGTATATATTTTTTTTAGAAGAAACGGGGTCACATGTACATGAGCGACCCCTTCCCAAATTTATTAAAAAACCTCACTTATGGCGGAGGAACACCGTGGTAACAATCGGACGTTAGGGACTCAAAAAACATCAACGAAAACATCCCAAGTAAAAACACATCAAAACAACCCATCCTAAACAAACAAACCCCCCGACCAGCTTTTTAAAACAAGGCATTCAACCTGAAACCTTCCTCAACGATGGCAAACCCAGTGCATCTAGTTTTAGAATACCCCTTAGCTCTCTTGGCAGTCTATCACTAGGACAATATCTCCACATCAGTCCTTCTTCACCCTTTCGTGCTAGGTAGTCAGCCACTTGGTTCCCTTCTCTGAATTGGTGAACCACCCTATAATGTAAACCCTCTAACTCCTTAATGAGATCATCCCAGTAGTCCCATAGATACCACAAAGAGCAACATCTTTTCTTCAACCAATCAACCACAATCTTAGAATCACATGCTGTAACGCTCGTCCTTATGGTAGGTCCTTCTCATATCGATTTTGATAAAAATCGACGGGAATTACTATTCCTTTTTCTTTTCTTTTCCATTCATACCAGGATACAAAAGACTTCCATGCTATAAATAAAATTCATTTTTCTTTATTAAAAGACTTAGCGGAAAACATTAACTTTCATAATTTAAGTTCTCATATAAAAACATCTTGCCTAGGCCTTCGTGCTCTTCCCCCTTTGGCTGTGCCCGTCCTATCCTGTCATGCTCATCTTGTGCCTGGGAGGGCACACATAAAACTAAAATGAGTCGATGACTCGTAAGCATTACTTCATACAGTTAGAATATAACAACATATATTTTCAGTCATGCATTCATCATTCCATACATACATCGCGTACTTAGCATGCATACGTCGTTCTTTTCATTTTAAAATGTTGCGAGGTGGGGTTTTTCATTATAAACGTGCTTTCTTCTTTAAAACAGTTCCCCACGCATCGCTGCCTTCATTTCTTAAAGAATGTCTTCATGCATTCGTTCTTTTTACATACATACATCCATGCATACATGCATTCATTCGTTCATCTTTCCTTACTTATGTTTGTTCATGCATTCCGTTCATCCATACATACATGCATTCGTTTCTTAACATGCCTCTGTTCTTTCTTTTCACTTTCATTGGCCATGTAGAACACTATTATGCCCCGCGTGCTAGGGTTAGTGGTCTTTTGGACCTGATTCCGCCCGTGGCCACGGGTTGGGAATCCATTCCGTCAGGGTGTAGCACTGGGTGCACTACCAGTACTACTTACCCGGCATTGTAATTTGCCCCTTTACAGTCCATTCATTTGGTACCATATCCTTTTCAGTCCATGTGGCCGTTACGTATTTTCATACACCATCCATTTAGTCCAGTCCATTCTTTCCTTTACAGTCCTTTCCTTTCATTTACATTCCATTCTTTCATTTCAGTTCTTACTGTTCTTACGTTTCTTACAGTTCTTACGTTTCTTCAGTTCTTTCGCTTCATAAGAGTTTTAATTAAGAAAATGGTTTTCTCTCTTTTGTTTTGTAAAATACATTTAAAAAGAAGTCTCTTCAAGAGAAAAATAATTTTCTTTCTTTTCTTTGAAGAAGAGACTGTTTAAAAGAGTCTGAAAAGAATCATTTTGGGAAAGAGAGTTATTTTAGGAAAAAAAATCTTGTTTTCTTTCCTTTCTTTTCGTTACAGTTTCGGTCCTTGCATTTCTTAACGGTTCTTACATCTTTTAAGGCTTCATTTCGTTTCCTTTTCATGAACATACATACAATACATACTACATATAGCATCCATTCACATGCATACGCGTACATACTTTGGGTGCTTGAAAAGGGGCTGCCAAGGAAGGCCGCTACGTACTTATACTTGAAAACTTACGTTTTGTTTTCTTTTTAATAAAAGCTTTCATCTTTTTCTTCTTTTCTACACGTAAAAACTCTAAGAAGAGTATGAACGTAATACTTACCTAGACTTCATGCCATACTCATTCCATGCAGTCCATTCATGTGCGTGTCAGATGGCAACCTACATGCATACACATAACCTTATGTCATCATCTATCTAATGCATAAGGAACTATTCTAAAAATAGAACTACGCCTCACTTGGAACACTCTCCGTCCATTCCTGGGCTCTCATGTGCCCTTGACTATACTAAAACCTTCCGGGTCTTATTCCTTAAAACGAACCCTTGTGATTCACCTTAGGTTTAAGACACTAAGACCTCCGTCTCGTTCTTCTATTTCCACAATCTGACGCATGATTCCGACCGACAGAGTCATGCGTCCCAACCTTAGACAACTTACCCGTTACCACCTTCACGTATCTTAGCTCATACTAGATCCTTATTCCCATCCATTCAAGCTACATGAAATCAGCCAACTCTCTGGCTAAAATACCATGTAACCATGATCAGGACAGATTACCCATTACATATGGTAAACCTGTCCGGTACACGTGTCTGCTTGTATCATCCCCTTTTATCACCTAAGAGCAACTTATAGCTCCACTGAGCACCTGCTTGTATAAACAAGCTCCATACTCCGATACCAACTTGCTCAGACCCGGTTGATAGGATTCTTCCTACTTCCCGACTCTGTACAAGTTCATCCCAACACTTGATAGGAGAGGACTGCATCCACAAATGCACCTTTATATCGTCACGCAACTCAAGACTAAGCTCAGGTCACGTCACGAATACCCATCATGCTTCCGCTGCATGCTCTGATACTTCTCCATCACTTCCTTATACTCTCAGTCACAAGTCAGTCTCAAGGCAATACCTGTTAGCTTGGACTACAGGCCACATCACTACTACTTCGGGACACTGTTACACAGTTCCCGCCATTTGACAAGAGGACTTCATCCACAATGTGCCTCTGTCACATTATGCAGCTCAAGACAGATTCTCGAGTTACAATACGGGGCCCATCGTGCTTCTGCTGCACTCTCTGATACCTTTTCACCACTTCCATATACTCTTAGTCATAGTCAACCACAAGGTGACACCCGTCACCCCAGACTATAAGCCATATCACCACTGCTTCGGGACACTGTTATACAGTTTCCCAACACTACACCATACGCTTCACACTTCTCTGCTACGCCATCCAACCCTTCGTGACATGCCATCCGGTGTATCACGACCTAGTACAGAGTACACTCAGGTGAACTCTTTGCCATCCACACTACAACACACATCGCTATGATACACGCCTCACGGTACATCGCTACGCGACACGGAGTATGCGCCACGTGTACTCCTTTCGCTACAACACTCCTCATCACGATGCACATCACACGGTGCATCACCATACAACACGGAGTACATTCCATGCGTACTCCCTTCCTTCTATGCCACATATCACTATAGCGCGCGTCGTACGGTGCGTCGCTGCATTACACAAAATATGCTACACGCGTACTCTCTTCGCACTACACGCCGTATCACAACTACGGCATCCATCTCACGTCCATCCTTCACAGTGTAGTCCACAATACTACACAATCAAGCCCAACACTTCACAACTACACTTCACTTCACAACTACGCAGCGAACTCCACAAATACTAACTACACAGTCCACAAACCAACCAACTAACTACTTTAAACGTAAATAACTAGAGATAGAGGGTTATACCATCGACGGGATAACCCGTGCGTCGCTCCCTACTCGTCACGATCATGCGTCGGAGGAGCATACTTGGCGGTAACACCGCGTACGGTGGCTATCCACCACATAAAGTGGTAGTTTGGGCTTGGGAATAGCTAGGCGTGGCCTTAGAAGGCTCACGGTGGCCTCGTGGTGGTCAAAGGTGGCGGAGCACGGCGACATCATGCCGTGAACAGTAAATCCGAATGGTGGGTGTTTGCTTGAGGTGGATGAAAGCCATAGAACTTCATGGCAAGCTAGGGAAAGGTAGATGAACATGTGGTGGAGCTGTGGTGGTGAGGAGGTGGCCATACGGCGGCGGATCGGCCTTTTGAAGCTAGTTTCAGCCTTGGAGAGTGAGCGAGAGTGAGAGCTACACATAGCTCCGTTGGCAATGAAATTTCTTGGGGAAGTTCATGGTGATGAGAGGAACAAGGTGGTGGTGGTGAAACACCATGGGTGGCCGTGTACAGTGGTGCACGGTGGTGCAACCGAAACTAAGGCCATGGAGACCCATTTGAGAAAGAGTGAGAGTTAGGGAGAAAGAAGGACATGGGGAGGAAGCCCATGACGTGGTGGTTCCATTGGTGGTGCTTGGTGGCCCTAGGTGGTGGAAATGGGTGTGAAATCCATTTTGAGGGTGGTGCCATGGAGGAAGAAGGAGGGCACGTGGTGGCTTGCCGTTTGGAGGGAGTGATGACCGGAGGGTGGTGGTCACTCGGTGGCCAGAGGTGAGACTGTAGCTGCCGTGTACGGCGGCGTGGAGGAGGAAATGTATTCCTTACCCATTTCGGCTAGTGAAGCCGTGGGAGGAGAGGGAGAGGCCGTGTGGCTCGCCAGCTGGAGGAGGTGTTGGCCGGCATGTAGGGAAGGACTGGTGACCGGCGGTGAGACCTACGGTGGCTGGTGGTGGTTGGGCTGGAAGAGCAAACCGTACGGTGGAGGACAACCACGGGTTGGACGTGCATGGGGGGAGAGGAAGGAAAGAGAAAGAAGAAAAAGAGAAAGGAAAAAGTGAGGAGGAAAAGAGAGGGTCCTAGGTATTTAACTTAAATCCTACGCTTCGGGATCTTCAAACGATCCAACGATGAATTTAAACACTGATTTGAAAACGCGTAAGTGTTTTATTTAAAATAAAACACTTTAATAAAACACTACGAGGAATTAAGGTAGAATATTATTTTATAAACTAAAGTTTATAAAATAATATTTCTTCATCATTATTTAAAATGATAAAGCATCATTAATTACTCAATGGGAATAAAACACTTAAATAAAACACTGAGAGGAATTAAGATAGATTATTATTTTATAAACTAAAGTTTATAAAATAATATTTCTTCATCATTATTTAGAATGATAAAGTATCATTAATTACTCAAAGGGAATAAAACACTTAAATAAAACACTGAGAGGAATTAAGATAGATTATTATTTTATAAACTAAAATTTATAAAATAATATTTCTTCATCATTATTTAGAATGATAAAGTATCTTTAATCACTCAAAGAGGATAAAACCATTTAATTTAAATAAGAGTTTTTAACGTAAAGTTAAACCCCTTAATATTGTAAAACAACTAAAATATTTAATCTGAGTAATTATCTACAATTATAATATTTTTAGAGCTCATTAAAATATTATAATTGTGCTACTTTAAAAGCAAGCTTATCTAATAACACTGGAAATATCTCCTATAGATATTTCCATAATACTTAACATACCCGTCAACTTTAAAATATTTATCTTACTTTGAAATCCGCGAGATAACTTTCGGAATACTCTATCAAGGTACAGTACTGAGGATAAGGCTCAGCACGTAGATCGAAGCTCGGCACGTAAACTGAAGCTCAACACGTGGAACGAGGCTCGACATGTTGACCGAAGTCTGACACGTAGATCGAGGCACATACGTAAAGAAGAAGAAAGAAGGAGTGGATATGACACATGCATATATGCCATAGCTTTGCACAGCGAACTCCTTGCAACAAAGCTCGTAACTCTGCCTCATTATTAGTTCCAACACCATATGGAGCTAAAAAACCAGCCTTAATATGTCCCCTATGATCCCTTATCACTCCACCCGCACCACAGTGTCCTGGGTTCCCACGGAAACTACCGTCCACATTTAGCTTCCACCAACCAGTCAGAGGTTTCACCCACGCAATGGAGTGAACTTTGTGTTGCACGACTTTGAATCGGGATGTCTAGTGCACTCAAAATCTGAAAGTCAAACTGGGTAATCTTCAAATCAGTTAAGTCATTCACCAAGGTCCCAAGCCAAAACCGAATAGACCTCCAAACCCTATGTGATTTTCCTGGACATCTTCCATCCAGACTTTACACCAACTTCTCCATAAAGTCCATGTAATTATACTTGGTAATAGGCCGATTGATACTCCCCGTTGAGTACCTTTCTTTGCACAAGAAAACCATATCTCCACATGGTGCCACCAACTATTGGTATTCATACATGCAACGCCCAGCGCTATGGATGCAATACGCCAAACCTTCTCTGCAACTTGACCCGTTGCCAATACATCATCCAAGGTTTCCGTCTACGGCAATGAGCAGTAGTCACATTTGGATGCCATCTCAATGCCACGAGCTTGCACCTCTTATCAACAACAAGGCAATTAAATCTCACTCGCCACATACAAACCAAGATCCTCTTTGGCAATAGCTTATGATAGACCTAGTCTAACCATGCAATACGATCTCCTCGCACTCGAATAAACTCCCAGGCAGTTGCTGTTGTAAACCTCACAACCGTAGCAGGCGTCCACACCAACACATCTTGCCCTGACCTTCCAGCAGAAACAGAGCTCATTACTGCCTCTGATACTTCCTCACCAACTAGAGATTCAAGCATTTCTACATTCCACCTGTCCCCAATCCATACCTCTTTTATAGTTAGAGACGGCACCAGGACACTCTCTACCATGCATGCTAGGGGCTCATCGAAGAACCAACGATCAAACCAAAAAGGGGCCAGTCCATCCCTTACTTTACTTTTAGACGCAGTGCACACCTAAGGTAGGACATTCATAATCGATTTCCAAAGTCTGGAGCTACTTCATTGCATCTCTAGCAGAGATACATGTTGCCCACTACCATATTTTGACAGCAAGAACCGAGACCACAATGACTCGGTTGACAATAGATATATCCGAAGAAAACGGCAGAGTTCAACATTCTCCTCCATAGATATATCGGAAGACAGCAGCTGCATTAAATCTGCCTCCTCCATGATTGGCATCTCAGTGAGAAAATTCTGAAAGTACTTCAACGCCCCCACATGGACTTGCTCAAGGGAGCCCAGCTCCGATCCATCTTCTAACTGCATCCTAGCAATCACCGCCCCATGCCTCCTCTGAGACACAACAACATGAAAAAATTTAGAATTTCGATCTCCCTCCTTTAACCATCTCTTCTTAGCCGATTGAGCCAAACAAATCTCCTCTCTTTTTTCCCACAAATCTAATTCCATCTTCGTAGCTAGATACTCTACGTCTGTCTCCTCCGAGAACTCATTTTGAAGCTGAAATTCCAAAGCTGTAAGTTTCTCAACTCTTCCGAAGACATGTTTATTCCAGTCCCGCAAGACTAGTTTAACTCTCTTCAATTTGGCTGCCAACTTCGTTAAACTCGAGCCCTACGTGAGTTGTTCCCATGAGGTTTGTACCAAAGAGTAAAAGGACTCATGTGAACACCACATTTTTTGAAACCAAAACGAAGAGTGACCATACCTTGTATCAACACAATCAACTCTTAATATCATGGGACTATGATCCAAGGTCTTTCTTTTGGTATACTCCACTTCCGACTTATTGAACCGCTCGGAGCACACCATATTCATTAAAGCCCAATCCAACCTTGCCCATTTTCTAGCATTTCCCCCTTAGCCATTGCACCATGAAAGATGATTCCCACGATACTGAATTTCCAGAAGGCCACATGAATCAATCCATTCATTAAACTCATCCATAGCCTGAGCAAGACGGGGACACCCTCCCACTCCTTCACGATCAGCTCGGATGATGTTAAAGTCACCAAGAGTTAACCACGGAGAATAAGTGTGACGAAACTCCATCAAGCTTTGCCACAAACCTTTCCACTCCACATGATTGTACTTTGCATAGACAAACGTAACCAGAGTCTTTACATTCTCAACAAAGACCCATCCCGTAATCATCTGATTGGTGGACCTGACCACCTCCATGATATAAGATCCACACTAGAACACCCAAAATTTCCCCCCGGTTACTTCATTACAACTATAACCATCAAATCCTAACAAACTTACTAGCTGCTGCAATTTATGCTATGTTGCGAATGGTTCAGAAAGAGCAACAAGCATGCCTTTTTTTTTTCGAATCAAGTTACGCAGTACCCGACGAGAACTACCCAAACCCCTTATGTTCCACGTAATGATGGACTCGGTCACAAATTCAATTTTTTAGTACGGGTTGACACCCTCTAAGACTGTCACACAACCTTATTTTTCCCTTTGGCACGTAAACTAGAGGCGTTTAGATTCTCAGACTCATACCCTTTTTGCTTAGCAAGCCTAGAGATACTCTCTTCTTCCTCCCTCTCAGTACAATAGGAAAGATCATTAGTTGGCTCTTCTATTATAGGTTGCACTTCCTCAAACACAATCACCCTTGCATCTATCGGTGCTTCTACTCCATTATTCCCTTCTGTATCCCCAGTTGCCACTGGATCATGAAACTCCTCTACTATAGGCCTCACATCTGCCTCCACTGTCACCACAGGAATAACTGTCTCCTCTAACAGTAAAGGCTGCACTTGTACCACGGGGTTCCCATGCACAGGGCTCTCACCTTTGGCCACTTCCTCCACACACGGTACACGCTCTTGATGAAGTGCTAAAACTACATGATTAAGTTACTTAAAGTGGATAAATTGTTTAACCAAAAATGATTTAAGTACTTAATTATGTAGTAGATTATGATACTTGAGTCAATTGATAAATTCTGGTATTTTTGTGCTTAAAAAGATTTATAATGCAATTGTTTCACATGAAAATGAATATTTTAATTTTACTCCTCTCATGTCATGCTTATACGCTGTAGGGCAGTTATTTTTTTTTGAGAAATAAATACATGAGCTGCTACATCCCTTTTTGAGAATAAAGAAACATTATGATAAAGGGGCATTTCAGAATTTCCATATTTTTTTCATTGAGAATCATGGGGAGCAAACGGGTGGAAAAGAGGAGGCTGACCACAGCAGGTCACGTGAGAACAACTCAACAGCGCAGGCTGCGGACTCGAGCTGAGGAAATGAAAGGACCACTGCAGGAGCACGCTGGGACATTTAGGAGTGAAGGAAAGCATGCTTAGAGTGCTGAGCTAACCAAGAGGGTCTGTAGGTGTTACGGGGCGTGCTGCTTTTTTTTTTAGTTATTCTCCTGGGGTCCTCACGTCTAGAAGGGCAGAACTTAGGGAGACAGCTGGCCTTATTTTATTTTTTTGTCTTTTTACATCTTAGGTTTTTCTCCAAACAAAGGGGGCAACATTTTTTTTAGGGAGGCATTCTTTTTCATTTTTCAGACCTTAGAGAGGACGGCGTTGTTTTTTTTTCTGGAGTTTGCGTTTAGTTTTCGTTTGAGACAGACAGTATCTTTAGTTTTATTTTCCTTAGTCACTTTTTCATTCCAGACCTTAGAAAACTTGAGAGGGCTGGTTTTTATTTTCTTTCATGCTTTTTTTTATGTTTTCTTGAGGTAGGAGACGGCTGCAGCACTTTGCTTTCTTTTCATTTTACAGACCAGTGGTCGGCGTTATTCTCTTGGTTTCTTTTTATTCTTCTGCAGTTTCTTTTTCATTATTTATTTTCCTGAGTTATACTTTTGGCTGAGCGTTATTTTTCTTCTCGTTTTATTTTTTTGCTTTCAGTTCATTTTCATTTGGGTATTTTTATTTAGATTTTGTCATGACTCAACTTAGATTTATTTTTGCTGCTAGAAATACCATGTGTAGCTAATTTCTGAAGCTTGGGTTGTGGATTGAGATTCAATTTGTTTTGGATTCTAGTTGAACGCAATATTTTGTTGATAAATGATGATTTCACTATATTACTAGTCGGATTTGAATTGAAAATAGATTGCGGCTCTTGCTCTTATTTTGTTGTTGACGTAAGGCACAACAAAAGCTTGAAAATTATCAAGGCCTCTCTCAGTTGTTTGTTAATGTGTGTTTGGCTAGTAAAGTAGAGAATTCCTTAGGAAAATATTGCAAAACTTGAGCTTAACTTTTTATCTTCCGTTTATCAATGCCTTGATTGGATTGCTAATCGAGAAAATTATCTAGGATCCGAAACAAAGAGAGTCTCATACCCAACCCAAGTGTTTGTTAGTTTCCCTTTTTAATTAGAAACTCTAATTTCAACTTTGATTAAATTTTTGCGGGAATTAAATTCATACCTTTTTTCTTACTTCATCTTCAATTTCTTTTACATGGCATTTTATTTTATTTTCATCTCTCATAGTCGACACATCGTTACACAAAAATCTCACATACGCTTTGATAACCCTTTGTCTCTGTAGAATACGATCCTGGATTTATCCTTGATACAACTTGACACTCCTACACTTGGAAGCACATTCGAGACCGAGTCAAGTGTTTGGCGCCATTGCCGAGGACAACTGGTGCTTATCAGAGCATTCCTCTACTACTGAGAGGACATTTGTGGAGCTGTGAACCTCTTCACAGCCTGGGTGACATCTAATCTTTTTCCATTTTCTCTGTTTATTTTTCATTGTCTTTCATTTTCTGCTCTTGTTTGTATGACTGGTTGGACTAGAGACCATACATCTCGACTGTTTAGGACAGAATCATTGACATCTTTAACTCTGCATCACCTTCTCTTGAATCATCATCTGACACTAATAGTAACATGGCTGAAAATGAGCATCATGATAGGGAAATTGTGAATTAGAACATGACACTTAGAGAATATCTTCAGCCTGTTAGGACTAGCACACCTTCTTGTATCATTTTACCTCTTAATGCAAATGCTTTTAATTTCAAACCCGGGATGATTCCATTGTTACCACACTTTCATGGTATGGAATCTGAAAACCCCTACTTGCATATCAAAGAGTTTGAAGAAGTGTGTTCCACATTCATGGATAGAACATGCACTGAAGAGGTCATAAGATTGAAACTGTTTCCATTTTCCTTAAAAGACAAGGCTAAGACATGGTTGAATTCTTTAAGACCAAGATCCATTGGGACTTGGCAAGAAATGCAAACTGAATTTTTAAAGAAATTTTTTCCCGTGCATAGGACCAATGCCTTGAAAAGACAAATCATGAATTTTTGCCAAAAGGATGTGGAAACATTTTATCATTGTCGGGAACGATTTAAAGACCTTTTAAATGCATGTCCTTATCATGGATATGAGAATTGGAGAGTCATTAGTTTTTTTTTATGAGGGGTTGCAACAAAAAATGAGACAATTTGTGGAGACCATGTGTAATGGAGAGTTTTTTAACAAAGAACCTGAGGAAGCTTTTGAATATTTTGATTATCTGGCTGAAAATGCACAATCATGGGATACATCTGATGTTCATGATAGGTCGGAAAGTTCAAGGATAATTTCAGGGGGTGGGAAATATAATCCGAGGAAAGTAGATGATTTGAATGCTAGGTTGGCTATGATTTCTAAGAAATTAGAAACCATAGAACTGAAGATAGTGAATGAAGTACAAGCTGTACCTCAGATTACCTTGAGCTGTAATATTTGTGAGGGCCAAGGGCATTCAACTAATGATTGCCCAACCATTCCAGCCTTTAAAGAAGTTCTTTTGGATCAATCTAATGCTGTTAACATGGTTGCTAAACCTTTTTCAGGTCCTTATTCCAACACTTACAATTCGGGATGGAGAAATCACCCTAATTTTAGTTGGAAGGGTGAACAAGCTGTTGTACCTGCACGTAACATAGCTGGTCCTTCACAATTTACACCTTACACTACCCCAGGAGGTTCAAGACCATCTCAATATGCCAACCACATGGTCCCAGCTCAGAAAAAGAACTTTGAAGACAATTTCCAGCAACTATCCACCAACTTCCAGCAGCTGTCTACCAATTTTCAGCAATTCATGCAAAGCCAAGCTGCTATCAACAATCAAAATTCACAAGCCATTGCTGAAATTCGAGAGTCAGTCACAAGGTTGATCACAACCTTGAGTGCTCAAGAGAAAGGGAAGTTCCCTGCACAATCTCAACCTAATCCCCAAGGCCAAAACCAGCAATTTCAAAGTGTGGCAGGAGATTCAAATGTCAAGCAAGTCAAGGCTATTACAACCTTGAGAAGTGGTAAGGTGATTGGCATTCCAACTCAAGAGGTAGAAAAGAATGGTAACACTTCTAAACCTCCTTTTGAAAATGAGGCACATGATCCTTTGGAATCTGAAAGTGTCCCAAGCACTACACTTGTACCTTTTCCTCAAAGGTTAACCCCTTTGCACAAAGATAAGCATCACGATGAAATTCTTGAAATTTTTAAGCAAGTTAGGATTAATATACCATTGTTAGATGCTATTCAACAGGTTTCTACCTATGCTAAATTTTTAAAGGATTTATGCATAGTAAAAAGAAAATTGAATGTGCAAAAGAAAGCTTTTCTTACTGAGCAGGTTAGTGCTATTATCCAAACCAACACTTCTCCCAAATACAAAGACCCAGGATCCCCTACCATAACTTGCATTATAGGGAGCTCAAAAATAGGCCAAGCAATATTAGACTTAGGTTCAAGTGTGAACTTATTGCCTTATAATGTTTATGTTCAGCTTGGATTGGGTGAGTTGAAATCTACTTCTATCACATTGCAACTGGCCGATAAGTCTATTCAGATTCCTAGAGGTGTTGTGGAAGATGTTTTTTTTATTTATTGAAATAGCCGGTAGCCACCCACATAGCAACCCCATCCCAAGTTTATTAAGAAAGCCCTCACATATGGCGGAGGAAAACCGTGGTTACATCACTATCAACAGGGATTTTACAAAAAATAAACAAAAAAAAACCAAAAAACCCCTGTGATCAAAGGAAAACAAAACAAAGAAAGTGCTAACAACATAAAGGAGAGCACAATTACATCCTAATATAAGGAAGACCCCACATATCCGTACGTACTAACCCACGAAGGATTCCCCTATCAAGGGCCAACCCTGTAAAAAACTTACCTTTATTAAAAGCCCCCTCTTTGGCAAGATAGTCTGCAACCATGTTTGCTTCTCTAAAAATATGCCGGATGGAACACTGTAAATCAACAAACAAACGCTGGATGTCATCCCAAAAAACCCACAAATACCATAAACTGCATTTACCAGCTTGAATCCATTTCACAATAACTTCTGAATCGGACTCCACCAAGATGTCTCGAATACCCAACTGTTGTGCCAACTTTAACCCATCCAGTAAAGCTCTCCCCTCAGCAACATTATTGGAGACCTGCCCATAATGAATAGCGAAACCCGCCAACACTCGACCATCATGATCTCTAATAACCCCACCGCCACCTGCTAATCCAAGATTTCTGAGCGAACTACCATCAACATTGAGTTTATACTGACCTCTATTTGGCCTAATCCTAGCTATAACTTTCCTACTTTTTTTTCTAACATGAGAAAAAGGGCAATTTAATTCCTGTAAAACCTCGATATCATTTGCATGCAATCTATCAAATTTTCGATGCGGAGAAAAAATATCAATTAACATCAATTTAATCCTCCTTACCACACCCTTCCAATCAGTAATCTTTCCTTCCATTCTATGCTCACACCGTGCTCTCCACAAAGCCCACATGATAATGATTGGTAAGATACCACGACAACAACTTACTTGAGAAGATTCTGACGCTCGAATCCACCAAGCATTCATAACCACAGTCCAGTTTTGGAGGTTAGGCAACCGAACCCCCAAAATACCTGCAAAATACCTCCAAACCATAGCAGCCAACTCACCACTACAAAAAATATGATCAATGGATTCTTGTTGTGGTAAAACACAACAATGACACTTTGAAGCTAGAGGAATACCTAGCTTAGAAATGATATCATCCACAGGTAAAACATGTTTTTTAGCACGCCAACAAACAAAAGACATTTTTTTTGGAACCAAACTATGCCAAAGCCATTTTTTCTAAAGACAGATAGTTCCTGTCTCTCTAATTAAATGCCAAGCAGATTTGGTAGAGAAAGTACCATCCGGATTAGGCTTCCAAATACGCACATCTGAGCCACCTGAGATTTGAACTGGCGAAGCAATTATTTTCTCAACCATCTCTTCCGACACCAGCAAACACAATTTAACAACATCCCATCCAGAACTATTTAAAATACCAGCCACCAATAAATTCTCATCTACACTAACCTCTTCTGTATTAGCAATGGCCCCATCCCCCAACCAATTATCAAACCAAAAATTACAAGCACCACTTCTAATCAAAATACATGAATTCTGTTGCACAATCGGCATCACAGATAAAATACCTTTCCAAAATCTTGAACCTGTGGAATTATAAAGAGCCATAGGGTGCTTACCACCCACATATTTCCTCAGAAAGAATTTTGCCCACACCGAATTCCCCTCCAACAGTTTCCAAGCAAATTTCATGAAAAGAGACCTTTACACATCATGTAGGTTCCGAATACCCAGTCCTCCTTCCTCAACCGGCAAACAAATATTTTTCCAAGAAACCCATTTTCTTTTTCTTTTATCATCAGTCGAATTCCAAAGAAAATTAAAGAAGATACTTTTGATGGCCTTGAAAACACCCTTAGGTAAATTCATAACAGAGAGAACTTGAATTGGCATACTAGATAAGACATGTTTGAGAAGAATAATCTTACCCCCGAAAGAGAGAATGTTACTCTTCCACCCAACCAATTTTTTCTGCAACTTTAACAACAAAGGTTCAAATAATTTGATAGTCATCCTTCCCACATGTAGCGGAACTCCCAGATAAGTGCATGGCCATTTCCCCTTCATAAAACCTGTGATCCTCAAAGACTCCAATTTTCTAGCAACAGAAAACTTAGAGGAGAAAAAAATAGATGACTTAGCCAGACTGACCATCTGCCCAGACATAGATTGGTATGCTTGCAAAGTCTTCATAATCTGCAGAAGAGATCTTTTACCCCCATTTGAAAAAATCAGCACATCATCTACATAAAACAAATGAGAGATCAGAGTACCTCCATTAGTATTAAAAGGCTTTACTCTTTCCTGTTGAAAATCAACATTAATCATACGAGAAAGCAATTCTTGTGATAAAATGAAAAGATAAGGCGATAGGGGATCCCCTTGCCTAATACCACGGGAAGGTTTGAAAAAGCCCTTCAAAGAACCATTAAGCATCACCGAACACATAAGAGAAGAGATACAATTAAAAATCAGGCCCCTCCAATGATCTGAGAAAGCCAACCTCTTCATCACCTCCAACAAGAACCTCCAATTTACCCTGTCATACACCTTTGCCATATCAATTTTAATCACAACATTACCACCTCTCACTTTCTTGTTCATACTCTGAACCATTTATTGAGCAATAGAAATATTATCAAAAATGCTTCGGCCTTTAATAAAGGATGATTATTCCTCAGAGATTATTTTCTTCATGATTGGTTCCAACCTATTCACCAGAACCTTGGATAAAATTTTATAAACAACAGAGCATAAACTGATAGGCCTGAATTGCGAAAAACCCCTTGGGTCATCCACTTTCGGTATCAACACAATATTGGTGGCACCAAAGAAAGTAGTTAAAGGCTTACCCTCAAAGAATTCAATAGCCAACATCAATAAATCTTCTTTGATAATATCCCCGGCATGATGGAAAAAACTAGCAGAAAAACCATCAGGCCCTGGACTACTATCTTGTAGGATCGACCAAAGCACCTCCTTAACCTCCATCGAATTTGGAACTCTGCAAAGAAACTGATTATCATCCTTAGTAATAATAGAAGTTATAAGATTCAACCAGGCTCCTCAAAAGACACTGTCGACGTGGTTAATTGCTGCTGGAAGAAATCAACAGCCCCCTCAAGGACTGCTTCACCGGAATCAAGAACACTACCATCTTCAAGAATCATACTCTCTAAAGCCTTAAATTTATTTTTACATCTAAGAGAAGCATGAAAGAAAGCTGTGTTTTCATCACCTTCACAAATCCACTCTGGATTTTTGACACCCCATAATCTCCTCTCTATGCAAATATTGGAGATGCTTTTGCTTGCATCTCAAAAGTTCAACTTCCATATCTTGAGTATAATTTTGCTGTACATTATTCTCCAACGCAAGGAGCTCCTCTTCAATGACTTTAAGATCTACTTCCACTTTACCGAAGACCTCCCTATTCCATTTCTTCAACACTTGTTTCAATTTTTTTAATTTTCTACTAAATTTCACCATCGGACAAACCTTGAAATTCTTGCCTCCAACACTCACTAACCATACGTAAAAAATCCTCATGCAAACACCACATTCTTTGAAAATGAAAAGGTGTAGGACCAACCCTCCTATCAACCCATAAAAAAGTAACCATAGGACAATGATCAGACGAGGTTCGAGGAAGATACATCAAACAACTATTAGGAAAACTTGATAGAAAACCAGTATTCACCAGCACTCTATCAAGCCGAGCCCAAATTCTTCCACCCCCTAACCTCCCATTACACCAAGAAAAATGATTACCAGAATAAGGGAGATCAACAAGACTACAATCTTGAATACAACTATTAAACTCGTTCCGCCCCCGAGAATACTGACAAACTCCACCAATTTTCTCACCTTCCGACCGGATAATATTAAAATCCCCACCAAGAAACCACGGTATATTATCACCACCATCTAAATCCTAAAGATAAGACCACAGGACCCGACGCTGTTCTTGAAAACAACTTGAATAAATAAAAGTAGCCAACACTCTAGAATTACCAATAGAGAACCAACCTGAGAGAGCTTGAGCCATCACTGAATGCAGATGAAACTCAATGCCATTAGCCCAGAACAACCAAACTTTACCACCTGCTTCCACATTATTACAGAAATTTGGAAGACGTAACCACCGTGCCCAATGAGCACACTTATTAACTGAAAGAAAAGGTTCTAAAACTGCTACAACCGATGGACGGTATTTATTATTGATTTGCCTCAAACTTGCCTTCGAGGAACAAATCCCTCTAATATTCCATACAAGAATATTCATCAATTAATAGTGTTTATTGGAACGTGTCGTTCGTTCAAGAACAACAATCGGTTTCTTTGCTTTATTACCACGATATTTTTTTTTTTTGGAACTTCAATCTCACTATCCGACTCATAACACTTGGTAGCCAATTCTTCAATCTCATCCTCATTATCATTATCAATCAAAGAATGTGCTAAGAAAGGATACCGTAAACAATTATCATTACCTATAGCATTGCAGCAAACTTCTCCTTCAAGAGCTTCATCAATCAGCTTTAGAGAGCTGCTAGGGGACCCACGGTTGTCTACCAAACCAACACCCTCATCCTTTTCACCCAGATTTTCAGACTCCTCATACCAAGACAACTTACCAGCCGATTGACTCCTATACACATTCTGTTCTGCTGCACGTTCTTCCTCTGGTTCCATCAGCCGAGTGTCTTCGGTCATCTTCATCACATTATCCTCCAAGAAAGCTTGAGTCTGTGAAAATAAAACACCATTAGAATCCATAAATAAAATCTCCATCTGATCGGACTGAGCAATACTCTGTTTCTGGGCAATCCGATCCAGAATTTCTTTCCGTCGTCCACTCGGTATTTCCTTCTCCTCCTCTCCAGCCTGCACTTTCTCTTCTGTTTTCTTCTCCCCTACCAGCTTCCATACTTTGGTCTCTAACCCCTTCCCATTGGCAACCGAATCCACTTTCTTTTTCCCCTTCAAATTATACTGACTTTTAGATTTGTAGGAGCCTTCTGAATGCCCCTGTTTTCTGCACCAGTTACAATACAACGGTAGGTTCTCAAAGATAACTTCTTGAAAAATACTGCTCTCCAGCCCAAGTGATCCTATCCAGAAATGATTCTTCAACGGCACCGAGACATCCAACTCAACACAAATTCTAGCCGCTTCTGGTCTGGTAATACACAACGTAGCATTATCACATTTCAAGAACCGGCCAAAACCATCACCAAAACTCTTCAACATGGATGTTTGGAAGTAATTCGGTGGTAGTCCAGGTAGTGTAAGCCAAACAGGGACCAACGGGGGCTCATCCTCTTCATTAAAACCCGGAGTCCAGTGAAAGATCTTATACGGAACACCATTCACATCTGAGCAACCTCTAGCCATAACAGATACAAAGCCACCCTCATTAATCAATCGGACCAATATATTCCAAGTGTTTCTCAATTGACCAACCACCGGCGTATCCTTAAGACCCCATCTACTTTTAATAAATATTCTAATCTGGTCCAAAGACGGTCGGCGCCGTTGAAACTTCAAAACAACAGCAAACCGAAAAGGCTCTGCCGATTTTGCTACTTCAGCCGGAGAGAATGTAAAGAACATCTCCCCATCCACAAACCGGGGTTCACGAACTGATATATCCATGGAAGGCAGAGGTTGTGGCCAGTTAGCAACCACATCTGCAAAACCCCTCCGAAAACCAACTCCAGCAGCATGCAATGAAGAAGAGAGAGCAACTCCAGCCACCGTTCCAGGCACCCCAAGCGGCTGAGCAGTAGTGGACGAGGACGGCGCTACAGGGTTTTCCATGCAAACCCTAGGGTTACGTAGATCCTAGAGAGAATCTGGCCACGTCATCATTCATACCTTGACTGGGTTCAAAGATGTTTTGGTTCAAGTAGACAAATTCTACTATCCGGTAGACTTTGGTACTCGACATGCAATTGACTACTCATTCTACTTTCCAAGCACCTGTTATCTTAGGAAGACCCTTCTTGGCTACTTCTAATGCACTCTTAAATTGTAGAAGTGGAGTTTTAAAGTTGAGTTTTGGAAATATGACTTTGGAGCTAAATATTTTCAATCTTTGCAGGCAACCGCAAGAAGTTGAGGAAGTTCATGAAGTGAATTTGCTGGAAAATTTCATTGATGAAAATTTTGCACATTACTTTCAACTTATTGATTCTTTAGAGGAATTTGAAGAATATTTGATAATGTTAATGACTCATCTCTTGTTTCCTCAATAGGTCAGCAAGTTACACCACCATGGAGGCCAAAATTTGAGCAACTTCCACCATTGACATCAACTATCAAGCCTTCGGAGGAGCAATCCCCAACTTTGGACTTCAAACCTCTTCCATTGGAGCTGAAGTATGCTTTCTTAGGACCACAAAGCACCTTCCCTGTGGTAATTTCTTCTCACTTAATTAGTGAACAGGAAGATAAATTGCTAGATGTCCTTAAGAAGCATAAGAAGTCCATTGGGTGGACAATGGCTGATATAAAAGGTATAAGTCCCTTGGAGTGTACCCATAAGATTTATTTAGATGGTGATGCAAAGCCTTCTAGGGAAATGCAAAGAAGGTTGAATCCCACAATGAAGGAAGTGGTTAAAGATGAGGTACTGAAATTGCTTGATGTGGGTATCATTTACCCCATCTCGGATAGCAAGTGGGTAAGTCCCATTCATGTAATTCCAAAAAAATCTGGGCTTACCATTGTTAAAAATGAGCAAAACGAATCGATTCCTACTAGAATTCCTACTGGTTGGCGCATCTGTATAGATTATAGGAAGTTGAATGCCGCCACTAGGAAAGATCATTTTCCTTTACCTTTTATTGATCAAGTGTTAGAAAAAGTTGCTGGACATGCTTTTTATTGTTTCTTAGATGGGTTCTCCGGTTATTATCAATTAGAAATAGCACCAGAGGATCAAGAAAAGACCATCTTTACTTGTCCTTTTGGTACCTTTGCCTTTAGGAGAATGCCTTTTGGTTTATGCAATGCACCAGCAACTTTTCAATGATGCATGCTTAGCATTTTTAGTGACATGATTGAGAACATCCTAGAAGTGTTTATGGATGATTTTTCTGTATTTGGTGATTCTTTTGAGAATTTTTTAACCAATTTACAAGCTGTTTTGGCCAGGTGTGAAGAGAAGCAATTGCTACTTAATTGGGAGAAGTGTCATTTCATGGTACAACAGGGCATTGTTCTGGGACATATTGTTTCCTCTAGAGGAATTGAAGTAGATAGAGCAAAAATTGAGTTGATTTCTAAACTTCCTACACCTAAGTCAATAAAAGACATTAGATCTTTTCTTGGGCATGCGGGTTTTTATAGGAGATTTATCAAGGACTTTAGCTCTACTTCTAAGCCTCTATGTAAACTATTGATGAATGATGTAAATTTTGATTGGACACCCGAATGTCAAGAAGCTTTTTGTCGGCTTAAAACTTTGCTAACCACTGCTCCTATTCTTCAACCTCCTGATTGGTCACTTTCTTTTGAAATCATGTGTGATGCAAGTGATTTTGCTATAGGAGCTGTTCTTGGAAAGTGTAGGGACAAACTTCCTTATGTCATTTACCATGCAAGTAAAACTTTGAATTTTGCTCAAAAAGATTATTCTACTACTGAAAAAGAATTACTTGTTGTGGTATTTGCTTTAGAGAAGTTTCGTGCATATATTCTTGGTTCTCCTATAGTCATCTTTACTGACCATGCAGCTCTCAAGTATTTATTGACAAAGAAAGATGCAAAACCAAGGTTGATTAGATGGATACTTTTACTCCAGGAGTTCAATATTATCATCAAGGACAAGAAAGGAGTGGAGAATGTGGTAGCTGACCATTTGTCTAGGTTCACAATTGCTGAAACTGAACAACCGACACCTGTTCTTGATTCTTTTCCTGATGAACATCTTATGTTAGTTGAGAATTTGCCTTGGTTTGCTAATAAAGTTAATTTCTTGGTGACAGGACAAACCCCACCTCATTGGAGTGCTCAAGATATTCAAAAATTCATGCATGAGGTGAGATTGTTCTTTTATGATGATCCTTATTTGTTTAAATATTGTCCTGATCAAATCATTAGAAAATGTGTGCCTGACCATGAAATACAAGCTGTCATTTCTTTTTGCCATAGTGAGGCATGTGGGGGTCATTTTTTTGCACATAAGACAGTTGCAAAAATTTTACATAGTGGTTTTTATTGGCCTCATATGTTTAAAGATGCATATAGTTTCTGCAAAACTTGTGAGTCATGTCACAAATTAGGTGCTATCACGAAAAGGAATATGATGCCTTTACAACCCATTTTGGTCATTGAGATTTTTGATTGTTGGGGAATTGATTTTATGAGGCCATTTCCTCATTCTTTTGGTTATTTGTACATCTTAGTGGCCATTGATTATGTTTCAAAATGGGTCGAAACATTACCATGTAAAACAAATGACCATAAGGTGGTGCTTAAATTTTTGAAGGAAAATATTTTTGCTAGACTTGGCATGCCTAAGGCCATCATATGTGATAACGGCACCCATTTTTGCAACAAGCCTTTTGCTGCCTTCTTGCATAAGTATGGTATTCACCACAAAGTTTCTATCCCATATCACCCTCAAACGAATGGCCAAGTTGGACTTGCTAATAGGGAAATTAAGACTATTTTGGGAAACACTGTGAGTCCTAATCGAAAGGATTGGTCTTTGAAATTAACCGATCCATTATGGGCATATAGGACTGCATATAAAACTATTTTGGGTATGTCTCCTTATCAGTTAATCTATGGTAAGGCTTGTCACCTCCTTGTTGAGCTTGAACACCGTGCATTTTGGGTCATCAAAAAGTTTAATTTTGATCTTGATCAAGCTGGATCTTTGAGGAAATTACATCTTTTTGAATTAGAGGAACTTAAGAGGGATGCTTATGATAATTCTAAGCTATCCAAGGAACGCATGAAGTCTTTCCATGATAAGCATATTCAAAGAAAATCATTTGAGCCTAATTAACAGGTTTTACTCTATAATTCTCGACTTCATTTGTTCCCTGGCAAGTTAAGATCCCGATGGAGTGGCCCCTATTTGGTTAAAATAGTTTTCCCTCATGGTGCTATTGATGTTGTCAATCCTCAAAATGGAAATGCTTTTAAGGTTAATAGTCAAAGGCTCAAGCCTTGTATTTCTAACTTTGCACCTGAGAAATCTACTCTATATTTGCTTGATCCTAATTGATGGTTCTTGATCTACTAATTTCTTTTCATTGTTTTCTTTTGTTCTTCAGTTTTTATTTTTATTTTGGCTGCATTCCTTTCAAAGCTGTTCAGGTACTTCCTTTTCCTCTTTCCTTCAATTTTTCTTTGAATTTTTGGTTCTTCTTTTAGTTGTTTTGCCCCTTAACTTCTCTCTTTGTGTAAATTCCTTCATTTCTCTTGCATCATTGAGGTCAATGCTACAATCTAGTTGGGGGGAGGAAGAGAATTTATTTATTTTTTCTGTTTGCTAGTAATGAGTTGAAAGCAGATTAAATTCCCCATTCTTGAATTTTACATGCTGGAAAGTGGATTAAAAAAAATTGATTTGTTGAGGTCATGGAACATGTGGAATGTAGTGCAAATATGAGTAGATTTCAAAAGAGGGACTTATCCATTTTATTTAGTTGTTAAACCAAGGGAAAGATGTTAAAATTTTTGTTAAAACACACACAACACATACCCGGAATTCCTAGAAAGACTACATTCAGTCATTGTTTGTTGATTTACACTTCGGTTGTTGGAATTCTAATGAACCATATCCTAATGGCTTAGGAAGAAATCTGAAGTGAATCAAATTAGAAAAGGGACAAGCCAGGGATCCAAAAAAAAAAAAGAAGAAAAAAAAATCCTTTAGGTAGACTAGTGGTAAGGGCTGACTTGTGAAAGTGTTGGTAGGCGCATATTCATAGGTCTGATTCCCTCACTAGGAAATCTAAAAAAAAAGAAAACAAACAAAAAAGAAAAAAAAAAGATTTACATTGATGTATTGGAAAAGGCTGCCTATTGCCTATTAAAAAAAAAAAGAAAATAAGAATGTATGTGCCTTTCAAAGTGTAATAGCGTGAAAGCCACCACTACAATGGTTTTGAATTAGAGTAATACCATGTGGTTTTCTCAGATTAGCTGTTGTGATTGAAACTGTTAATGCCTCTTGGTAGTCGATCTTGGAATTCTAACCCCATTCCTATGCACTTGAAAGAAAGCAAGCTTTGTTACATGTAATTCCCTTGGTTGATTAACTAAATGGTGTATAAATCTCCCAGTTGATACAAAATTTAGATTAATCTATCTCTAGTGTTTTTAAACTCAACAAGTCTATTTTATGGCATGTGATTCTCTGATTTTCTGAAATTGTAGTTGGTAATTTTATCTTTGCATTAATTCATTCGCTTTATTTGCTAGAGTTTAGCAAAAAGCTAGTTGGGGGGTGTGATGATCTGCTAAAACTACATGATTAAGTTACTTAAAGTGGATAAATTGTTTAACCAAAAATGATTTAAGTACTTAATTATATAGTAGATTATGATACTTGAGTCAATTGATAAATTCTGGTATTTTTGTGCTTAAAAAGATTTATAATGCAATTGTTTCACATGAAAATGAATATTTCAATTTTACTCCTCTCATGTCATGCTTATAGGCTGCAGGGCAGTTATTCTTTTTGAGAAATAAATACATGAGCTGCTACATCCCTTTTTGAGAATAAAGAAACATTATGATAAAGGGGCATTTCGGAATTTCCATATTTTTTTCACTGAGAATCATGGGGAGCAAATGGGCAGAAAAGAGGAGGCTGACCACAGCAGGTCACGCGAGAGCAACTCAACAGCGCAGGCTGTGGACTCGAGCTGAGGAAATGAAAGGACCACTGCAGGAGCACGTTGGGACGTTCAGGAGTGAAGGAAAGCATGCTCAGAGTGCTGAGCTAACCAAGAGGGTCTGTAGGTGCTATGGGGCGTGCTGCTTTTTTTTTAGTTATTCTCCTGGGGGTCCTCACGTTTGGAAGGGCAGAACTTAGGGAGACAGTAAAGCGAATGAATTCATGCAAAGGTGAAATTACCAACTTGAGAAAATCTGAGAATCACATGCCATGAAATAGATTTGTTGAGTTTAAGAACACGGGAGATAGATTAATCTGAATTTTGTATCAACTGAGAGATTTATACACAATTTAGTTAATCAACCAAGGGAATTACATGTAATAAAGTTTGCTTTCTTTCAAGTGCATGGAAATGGGGTTAGAATTCCAAGATCGACTACCAAGAGACATTAATAGTTTCAATCACAACAATCAATCTGAGAAAACCACATGGTCTTACTCTAATTCAAAACCATTGTAGTGGCGGCTTTCACGCTATTACACTTTGAAAGGCGCCTACTTTTTTTTTTTTTAAGGAACCCAGTAATAGGCAGCCTTTTCCACTACACAAATGTAATTTTTGTTTGTTTGTTTGTTTTTTTTTTTTTTTGTGATCCCTGGCTTGTCCATTTTCTCATTTAATTCAGATTTCTTCCTAAGCCATTAGGATATGGTTCATTAGAGTCTCAAACAATTGAAGTGTAAATCAACCAACAATGACTCAATGTAGTCTTTCTAGGCCTTCCGGGTATGTATTGTGTGTGTTTTAGGAAAACTCTTAACATCTTTCCCTTGGTTTAACAACTAAATAAAATGGATAAGTCCCTCTTTTGACATATACTCATATTTGCACTACATTCCACATGTTCCATGACCTCAACAAATCTTTTTTTTTTTTAACACTTTTCAGCATGTAAAATTCAAGAATGGGGAATTTAATCTACTTTCAACTCATTACTAGTACTCCCCAAGGTGGACCAAAATATGTCTAAGGCATGCAAACAGAGAAATAAATTCTCTTCCACCCCCCAACTAGATTGTAGCATTGTCCTCAATGATGCAAGAGAAACGGAAGAATTTACACAAAGAGAGCAGTTAAGGGGCAAAACAACTAAAAGAAAAACCGAAAATTCAACGAAAAAAACTGAAGGAAAGAGGAAAAGGAAGTACCTGGACAGCTTTGAAAGGAATGCAACCAAAATAAAAATAAAAACTGAAGAACAAAAGAAAGCAATGAAAAGAAACGGATAAGACAAGAACCATCAATTAGGATCAAGCAAATGTAGAGTAGATTCCTTAGGTGCAAAGTTAGAAATAAAAGGCTTGAGCCTTTGACCATTAACCTTAAAAGCATTTCCATTTTGAGGATTGACAACCTCAATAGCACCATGAGGGAAAATTGTTTGTACCACATAAGGCCCACTCCATCGAGACCTTAACTTACCAGGATCAAAAATCTTACTTTGGATGTGTTTGTTGGCTAAACATCTCCGAAACATTTGGTCAGAACAATATTTAAACAAGTAAAGGTCATCATAAAAAAAATTATTCAACCTCAGATTTGAATTTTCGAATGTCCTGAGTGCTCCAATGAGATGGTGTCTGTCATCTGAAGATGGTTTTATGGGTTCTGCCCAAGGTGGCGACTCTTCAAACATTGGTTGCCAAAGCACCCCATGCCTGGTTCCTGCGAAAGAAACATTAGAAGTATCATCAAGTATATTGACATCACTTAGCACACTTTCTAATGACAAATGTAAATCAGTAGAAGGAAGATTCAAGTGAAAGTCCTCATCAAGGATATTTTCCAGCAAATTAGCTTCCTTAACTTCTTCTAAATCCTGAGGTTGCCTGCAAGTATTAAAGATATTTAGCTCCAATGTCATGTTTCCAAAACTCAATTTCAAAATTCCACTTCTACAATTAATTAATGCATTAGATGTAGCAAGAAATGGTCTACCAAGAATTACAGGAGCTTGGAAAGTAGATGGATTTGAAAAGTTCATATCAAGCACCACAAAATCCACAGGATAGTAAAATTTATCAACTTGCACCAACACATCTTCTACCACTCCCCTAGGCTTTTTAATTGAACGATCGGCCAATTGCAAGATGATAGAAGTTGGTTTCAACACTCCTAAACCAAGTTGCTCATAGGTGTTATAAGGAAGCAAATTGACACTAGAACCTAAGTCTAGTAGTGCTTGGCCTATTTTGGAGCTTCCTATAACACAAGCTATTGTTGGAGAGCCTGGATCTTTGTACTTAGGAAGAGTATTGGATTGGATAATGGTACTGACTTGTTCCGTGAGGAATGCTTTCTCTTGCACATTAAGCCTTCTTTTGCACATTTGAAATGGGTCATCCATGGGTCGTCTAGGGGCTGGAATTAATGCATTTTGCTGGGTATGAACTGAATATTGAGGTGCACCAGCTCCCGGATGTGCTGAATTTGTGGGATGATCATTTCTCCAGCTGAAATTAGGATGATTTCTCCAACCTGTATTATAAGTGTTAGAATATGGTGCAGGAAAAGGCTTAGAAATCATGTTAACAGGATGAGAAGCATCACACAAAACTTCTTTAAAAGCTGGAATAGTAGGACATTCAGATGTTACATGGCTACTATCCTCACAAATGTTACATTTTCCTTGTTTTGGAATGCCCTGAATTTCATGCACTTTCTTCAACTCAATCGCCTTCAATTTTTTTGACAATAAGGCAAATTTAGCTTTCAAATCATCTTCCTCATTTGAAACATATTTACCTCCCCCACTTACAGTCCTCAATGGTTCAGCTCTATCATAGACACAAGAAGTGTCCCATGATTGAGCGTTTCAGCCAAGTAATCAAAATATGCAAATGCTTCTTCCGGTTCCTTATTAAAGAATTCTCCATTACACATGGTTTCAACAAATTGTCGCATCTTAGGTACCAAAGCTTCATAAAAAAAAACTAATAATGCGCCAATTCTCGTAACCATGGTGTGGACAAGCATTTAAGAGATCTTTGAATCTTTCCCAACTTTGATAAAAAGTTTCATTTTCCTTTTGAGAAAAATTCATGATTTGTCTCTTTAAAGCATTGGTACGATGCATTGGAAAAAACTTTTTCAGAAATTCGGCTTGTATTTCTTGCCATGTTCCAATGGATCTTGGCCTCAATGCATTCAACCATGTTTTTGCTTTGTCCTTAAGAGAAAAAGGAAACAACTTCAATCTAACAATCTCCTCAGTACAATTTTGATCCAAAAATGTGGAGCATACTTCTTCAAACTCCTTGAGGTGCAAGTAGGGATTTTCAGAATCCATCCCATGAAAATGAGGCAATAATGGTATCATTCCAGGTTTAAAATTGAAATTATGAGCATTCAAAGGTGTAATGATGCATGATGGAGTGGTGGTCCTGATAGGATGCAAATATTCTCTAAGTGTCTTGTTGGGATTTGCCATTTCCCCATCATTGTGTCATTCTTCTTCAGCCATGTTACTATGAGCCATGTTACTATGAGTGTCAACTGATGATTCAAATGCTGAATTAAGAGAAACAGATGATGCACTTAATGATGAGGTCGATGATTCAGTCCTAACAAGTCTATATGTGCTATCTCTAGCCCAACCAGACATGCAACTTCGACACAAAACAAGATAAAAGTAAACAAGTAAAATGAGAGGTAAAGATATCACCCAGGCTGTGAAGAGGTTCACAGCTCCACAAACGTCCTCTCAGGAAAAAGAGAATGCTTTGACAAACACCCGTTGTCCCCGGCAACGGCGCCAAAAACTTGATCAGCTTATAATTATGTCTTCCAAGCGTAGAAGCTGTCAAAGTAATACAAGGATGAGTCCAGGATCGTATTCCACAGGGACAAAAAGTTATCAATGCATTTGTGAGATTTTCTTTGTGTAAAAGATATATCGATTATGAAAGATGAAAATGGATGTGGATCTAAGTTTCTAAAATTACCAAAATTAAGAGGCTTAAAGAAAGTGCGTAACAAATAAATCAAACTTGTAAGAAACAATAAAACAAACACTTGCGATGCAATTTTCACCCACTGTCTTGGTGATGGATTTACTTCTTTTTTTTTTTATCTTCTCTCAACCATGCTCCCATTCCTAGAAGACATGATCGGATAATATAGCAATGAACCACAAATCTTAGTCTAATAAAACTACTTGACGGATTATATAACAATTGTAAAATAATGAAAGAAAGCCATCAAAATCTTGTTACTTGTTCAAGTATCAATTGTGCCTTTACGTCTACAACTGATCTAAACCAAGAACAAAGAACTTCAATCCTTTCTAGATGTAAACTGAAATATCATCCAACAAGTTAATCATTGAAATCACATAACATTGAAGAAAATCCATTCCAAACCAGTCATAGGTTACTCATTGAATTCCAAGTTAAAAATCTAGCCTATCATTTCTAAATAGATAATCTCTTTAAGAATTTGTGAATATATTGAAAGCTGAAGTAAAATAAATAAGAGACAAGTAAACAAAAAGAGGGAACTAAAGAACAAGCTGCGCAGAAAGCAAAAACTGCAAAAACATGAAATGCCCAAAGTCTGGAACATGAAAATATCAGCAAAATAAAACAATAACCAACCGAGAGTTCAAGGGAGATCTGGAAAAATAAATAGCCTAAAAGCATCCAAATGCCAAATAACCAATGACCCAAAAATAAGTTCCGTCAAACGAAAATGTAAAAATAACCAGCAACTAAAGTAGACGCCGCCCAAAGGAAAAAAACTGAAAGCAGAAAAAAGAATAACTCTTGGTTCCGTCTGCTCTAAAGAAAAGAAAAACAAGTATATCTCTCTAAGCTTCTTGCCCCTAGTTATATACAGTCTGCATGCGTGTGTTGCTATTTCCAAGTTGGTGCAAGCGTGATGTGTGAGCTGCTGTCCGAGTGATTTGCTTTTCTGCATATATGCTGTCCGTGGTTTGATTGAGGTGCCATTCTACCCGTGATTGATGCATGTGTTTGGTTTCTATGTAAAACAAAAATCATTTTCTGTCCTTAAACTCCTTCACCCTCACGTAAAAGAGTATATCTCTCACGTCTCTCTAGTCCATTCCCAATTCCACCGACTTCTCTCTTTCCGTAAATGTAGCTGCTCTTGTTTTCTATGTAAAACAAAAAAAAAATAGCTGCTGTGGTTATTGATTTCTTTGTTTGGTCCATGGATTCCAGCCGTGATCTTCTATCAAAGTTGAGGTGCCGTGATTTGCTTTCCTTTGTTTTCTACATGTGTTTGTTTGCTTTACAGTCGTGATTGTTGATTTCTTGCATTTGTTTTCTCTGCAAGTGTGAGCTGCCGTGAGAGACCTGCATGTGTTTCTTCTTTTATTTTTCTGCATCCGTGAATGATACTACTTTCTGCATGCGCTGGTTTCTGCATGTGCTTGTTTCTTGCATGTGTTTCTGCTTTGTTTGTTCTGCATTAAGGTTTGCCGTGTGCTGCATGTGCCGTGGGCCCAAGTGATGCATGTGTGAGTTGTGTGCTGAGTGTTGCGCCTAAACTTTAACTCAAATTAATGAACCAAAATTTAGTGCAGTTTTACCTGCAAGTATACAGGTGTTGTAGTACCTTACAGGATCGAATCCACAGGGATTGGCTTATGTAAAAAATTCTCTCAAACAAATGAAAATAAAATACTAAAAGAGATGTGTGATTGAAACTAAAATGAGATTATAGAAATGATGATTTTTATCATGACAAAACAAAACTAAAATGATAAGCTGTATTGATATTGGAAAAGACTAAGGTTTCGAGGATTCGTTTAATAATTTAAAATATTGTTTCCGATCGAATTACTTCAATTAAACTAGAATAATGATTCCGTTTAATTGGAAGATTTAGCATTTAAGATCAAGAAAAATAGTTACGAATGATCGAGCATGAACGATTGATGATTAAAACGCTTACAAATTTATTTGACTATCACAGGGATTTCTCAAGCATTCACTGTATTCGGAAATCACAATGAATCAAGATAAATATATAGATAATCAAAATTTCCAATAATAAAATCCTTCAATCAATCAAACTCGCAAAATAAATTTATCGTCGATCCGAAAACAATTTTCAAATCATTAAACTTTACCTCTAACCTTAGTATGAAAATTTAGCCAACCATGTTCCTCACAAGTGCTATAGAAATTAAATAAATATGGTCCATGACAATATTAAAATAAAATACACTAAAACAACACATTAACATAAAAATGAAAAGAAAAGAAAAGAAAATAAAAGTTAAAACTCCCTTTCCGTTTCGCAGCTTCTCACGAAAATTTCCCCAAGTTTGCGTTGCCTGCCTCCTTCACGTGTGAACTCGTTGCTCTCCTCTACTCTCTTTTCTTACGTAAACTCTCTCCATTCGCGTCATCTACTGCAGTCCAGCATGGTTCGTGCGAGTGCCCCTGGCCGTGCGTGCTTCTCGTTTCAGCACGCTAGTAATTCTCGCGTCCTGCTCTGCATCTTGTGAGGCCACGATCTGCCAGTCCCTGCACTCCAGCGTCTCAACGGCTCAGGAAATAAATGGCCCTGTGCTCAAACAACTCCTTCGTCTCCTCGCTCGTCAATCCCAGCAATGAAAAATGCCCCTCTCTCTCACGTTTCTCTCTCCGTCCAAACCAGCCAAATAAAATTCCCTTTCCGAAACCGTGCGTTCGTCTCTGTCCAAAGCTTCCCTTTGTCTTTCTCAGGTTTCTTCAAACGTTCCTCCTCCCTGTTTTCATCCACGCCGAGCGTCCTCACTCTACCAGAGTCCAGCTTCTCTCCTTTTTCTTTTTTTTTTTTTCGTTTCAGCTCTCACTCTCCAAAAACCAGGCCTCACGTCTCTCTCCGTCTAGCATTTCTCACTTGCAATTTTTTTTTCACGAGCCTGCTGCCTGACCAGCTGCCCAGGAAACCAGAAGCTTTTCCTCTCTCACCCGAAAGCCTCTATTTCTTTGCTCTGAAAACAGAGTTGAAAGTTCAACCTGTGGCTCCTCTTCTCTGAACGTTAACTCTTTTTTTTTTTTTTTTTTGCCGTAGCTCCTCTCTTCTTTCTTCTATTTTTTTTCGTAAGTTCTTCTCCTACCGTCAAACTCCCCGGTTTCGCGTTCCAGACCAGAAAGCAAAGAGCCCCTCTCCGTTTTTCTCGAGTCCCAGCCCAGAAGAAACTAAAAAACAGCTTCCCTTCAAACCTGCTCTCTCCCTTCTTTGTTTTTTTTTTGTTTTCTGTCCATCCAAAAAAAAAAACAGACGAAGCCTTTTCTCCTCCGTAAATCACTCCACTATTTTTTGTAAGCTCCTCACTTTCCATGTCCAGCCCTTTGTTTGTTTCATGCACTTTCAGTCCCCCACGTCTCTCCCACTTTCTTCTTTTTCGCTCCCTCTATCTTTCGCTTTCCGTAAAAACTCTCCTGGTTTCTAAAAAAAATGGCTGCTGTTCTTTCCGTCAAACCAGTTCCCACTAGCCCACCGAAAGCTCTCTTCAATCAAGTCATGTTCAACAAACTCCACAAGTCAACACCAACTCCTCCCACGTTGTCCAGCAATATATATATGTATATATATCTGCCTGTGCCAAACTCCTCACGTACCCCTTCTTTGACCCTGACTCCAGCCCCTTAAATTACTCTAACCAATTCCCTTCAATCAATTACCTCCGAAAATTCTCTCCCTCCTTTCCGTATACGTCCGAAGTCATCACGTCTCTTTCCCTTCATTTCTGTCCATCCAGCCAAGAAATTAAAGAGTTCTTTCATTTTTTTGGTCTGCTTTGCCGATGTTCACCTTAACATTTTATCTTTTTCAGAGATTCATAAAGCATGCGCTTTTGGTCAGATCCGGATCTCGTGAATTTTATTTATACTGCAAATAAAGAAATAACACTCGAAATAAATAATAATAAAAAAAAATAGATTATTAAAAATATATTATATATGTGAGGAAATATTTTTCAATTAAATCATAGTTATAAAATTAAGCATAAACATGATATTAATCAATTAAAAATCACAACTCGAATTTATGCTTATTAACTATTTTTCCATCTAAAACCAATAATAATGACACGAAGCAGTTGAAATAAATTGGTTTTAAATAGCTAAAATATGCAATTTTTCAACTCAAACACTGAGCTGCTGTGTGCTTTCCTCCATTTCTGCATGTGTATGTGTAAGCTGTCCGAGTGCATCTTTCAGTAGCTGAGGTTTAACTTTCTGCATTGAGTTTAACTTTTCTGCATTGAGTTTAACTTTTCTGCATTGAGGTTTGGTTTGCCACGAGTTCATTTCCTGCATGTGCATTAAAAATGTATTTCTTTCAAAGGCAAATATAGAACTTTATGTGTATAAAATATTGACATCAATTAATTTGACATTCAATATTAGAATTTGATGCATAATTAAGTGTTCAATCCTTATTTGATTAAATAAATCACTCATTTAAACAACTTAATCATGCAATTCTAACCCTTTATCAGACAGCTGGCCTTGTTTTATTTTTTTGTCTTTTTACGTCCTAGGTTTTTCTCCAGACAAAGGGGGCAGCATTTTTTTTGGGGAGGCATTCTTTTTCGTTTTTCAGACCTTAGAGAGGTCGGGCTGTTTTTTTTTTTTTGGAGTTTGTATTCAGTTTTCGTTTGAGACGGACGGTATCTTTAGTTTTATTTTCCTTAGTCACTTTTTCATTCCAGACCTTAGAAAACTTGAGAAGGCTGGTTTTTATTTTTTTTGCTTTCAGTTAATTTTCATTTGGGTATTTTTATTTAGATTTTGTCATGACTCAACTTAGATTTATTTTTGCTGCTAGAAATACCATGTGTATCTAATTTCTGAAGCTTGGGTTTTGGAATGAGATTCAATTTGTTTTGGATTCTAGTTGAATGCAATGTTTTGTTGATAAATGATGATTTTACTATATTACTAGTCGGATTTGAATTCAAAATAGATTGCGGCTCTTGCTCTTGTTTTGTTGTTGACGTAAGGCACAACAAAAACTTGAAAATTATCAAGGCCTCTCTAAGTTATTTGTTAATGTGTGTTTGGCTAATAAAGTATAGAATCCCTTAGGAAAATATTGCAAAACTTGAGCTTAACTTTTTATCTTCCGTTTATCAATTGCCTTGATTGGATTGCTAATCGAGAAAATTATCTAGGATCCGAAACAAAGAGAGTCTCATACCCAACTCAAGTGTTTGTCAGTTTCCCTTTTCAATTAGAAACTCTAATTTCAACTTTGATTAAATTTTTGTAGGAATTAAATTAATTCCTTTTTTCTTACTTCATCTTCAATTTCTTTTACATTGCATTTTATTTTATTTTCATCTCTCATAGTCGACACATTCATTACACAAAAATCTCACGTACGCTTTGATAACCCTTTGTCCCTGTGGAATACGATTCTGGACTTATACTTGATAGAACTTTACACTTCTACACTTGGAAGCACATTCGAGACCGAGTTAGCTCTATCTCACTAGAACTTGTAATGGTCCCACTTTGGATGAAAGGAAACTCTAGAACCTGCTTGATACCACTGGGTCCCTCATTCTGTCTCCCCGGATCCTCCCTTGTCTCCTGCAAATCATCTCCTCTATGACTCGTCCCCACTTTCTCCTCCATAGCCATCACCGATACAACCTTCTCTGCAGGAGCATCCTCTTCCTGTCCACCACGTTCATCTTGGTGCTTCGCCATTTTTTGCTTCTCCTGTCATTTGGTCTTTGCACCCCTTACACCCCCTCCCTTACACGACACACTGCCCCTCCCCAGCCCGGCAAACCACCGAAGAATGTCCCTGTCTCCAGCACTTGGTGCAATAAAAATTAGGCCTTTCATAGAGCACCTCCTACCAGAATTTCTTATTTGCCACCACGATGGGGAAGCCCTGCACCTGCTCCTCAGTTAGTCAATCTCCACGCATATCCGTGCCCCAGTTGCTCTAGAACGATGTAACGTTGCATTGTCAACCCCCAGAAAATGGCCAAAATATGCATAGGAAGACCGGGCAAAAATATCCACTGAGGCGCCAGAGATGATTCTTTACGTTGATCAAATTATTTTGTCCATCGGAATAGCCTAAACATCGAACCAAATCAGACGATCCTCTCGAGCCCATGCATGCACAAAGTCCCTCTCTGATTGCAGCTTCACTAATATGTGATGATCATCCATCACACTCACCGTCAGGATCTCCACCAACCCCAGGATTTTATGATCGCCAAACATATGTCATCAACCGTTGGTCTGATATGCATAAACTTCATGACAAGAGCAAATCTGAACTCCTCAGCCGCTTTCGTCATTTTAGGTTCTGTGAAGACAAAACTAGGCTCTCCGTCCACATCTATGGGATACTGCATCGAAACTCTGAACGTGGAAGGCGGTGCCCCCTTTGAGACCATTTGAACAAAGGACAAAGTGCCCCCATCCCCACCAGCAGCCCCCTCCTATGAGGCGGGCGCCGCCATTGGCAAAAAACCCTAGTCGAAAGCGGAAAAAATCGCCCAGAAAGGAAACCATAATATGCGGAGCAGAAATGTCAGTGGTACATCACCCTCCAACTTATCCTTAGTATAACTTGACACTTCTACACTTGGAAGCATATTTGAGAACACGTCAGGCTGCCTACCAACATCTTTCATACATAATCGTCATTCTCTTCTATAGTAACTTAGCGCTCCGTCAAGCTTTGCTCTTCCTCAACATATTGTTCACAAGGAACAAACTATAATATTGTAAAGGCGCCTTAGCCAAGGATATTTTTTTTACTCACACCCTTATCTTTTTAATTTAGCCACAAATGAACTCAAATTTTCCCTTTTGAAAATCTTAAAATGTAATGACTCGATCTAGTGTTATTAGAGAGGCAATATGAAGCGATATTGAATTTAAGCCTATTTAATATTTCATAGACCAAGAAGGCCTTATTTAATTATTAATTGGCCTATGAAAATTTTTGAAAATAGTGGATTGAATACATTGAAGAATTTCTTCCAAAACATACTTGTCTTCAACAAGATCAAGCCCAACTTTTGCCAATCTATGAGTTGCCATATTAGCCTTTCTATTTGTATGAACAACAGATCATGAATCAAGAGCTATTAAGACACTCTGTGCTGCAATCAGCAAACCGCCTAAACTTAGATCTAGAGCAACCTTGTTTACCATAGAGATGACTTGCAAAGCATCTCCTTCAAGAATAACCTTTGACAACCCCATTTCTTCGCAACAAAGAGCAGCCAATAGAAAACCATTGGCCTCAGCAGAGAAAGAGTCTTTATTTATTAATCTGGGGGCTTCTAAAGTACCAATAATCACCCTTGGAGGTCCCTAGCAATCACACCAATGCCTATCCTTCCCTCAGCTAGCTTAGTTGTAGCATCCCAATTTACCTAATAAAATCCCTCAGTTGGTTTCTGCCATGAAGTTTGTGGTTGTGCTATTCTGCTTGGTGCTGTGTTGACATGGCTATTGGCATTTCTATAAGCAAGAAATTCTTCTTTAGCAGCTTGAAAAAATGCCATTGGATGTCTGAATCTCTTTCCATGGATGACATCATTTCTTCTGGACCATCACAGTCTTGTAGTAATAGTAGTTTCCACTAATTCTTCTTGCTGCATACCATTGGTTAGTTGCTTCCATATGTCACTACAACAATCACTTTGGAATGCCATCTTCTGGATCTTTCTACAACTCAGACTCCATACATCCTGGCAACAGGATATCCCCACAACACATGTCCTGATGTTTCAGAAACTAATCCACACACTAGGCAGGCATCCACTTTAACAACATGACTTTTCATTAGATTGGATAGTGTAGGTATGGCTTCCTTGAAAGCTCTCCATATGAAAACTTTTACCCCATTCTAAATCTTCAGATTCCATATAGCTTTCCAACCTTCTGTCTGCCTTCCCCCACAAGATGTCTCACCAATAGAAATCGTTTCAAGTTCTTTGTGCAAATGGTAAGCAATTCTTAGTGAGAAAATCCCATTTTTCATGGGTAACCAAACCAACTTATCTTCCTTGCCCCTCTTACTAATAGGAATGGAATGAATCAAGTCAGCCTTATGTGGTTTAAATAGAGCATTCAAAGAGTTGACATTTCAGATCTTCAGATCATGATTGATTAAGTTTGCAACACATTGATATCTTTCAAATGAAACCTTAGGAGATAAGACCTTAGAAGCATTTGGTATCCACTTGTCACACCAAATCTTCACCTTTTTCCCATTACCAATCCTCCAAAATAGTCCTTTCTTAAGTAACTTTAAACCAAAACACAAGCTCCTCCATGCATATGATGGACTATAACCCATCTTTGCCTCCACCAGATTGCCATCATTAAAGTATTTTTATTTAAGAACTTGGGCCATAAGAGATGATGGATTTTGAAACATCCTCCAGCTTTGTTTAGTCAGCATAGCTACATTGAAACTTCTAAAATTTCAAAAACCCAACCCTCATTTATCATTTGATTGGCTAACCTACTCCTATCTCACCCACTGGATCTTGGATTGATCTTCATTATAGCCCTACCAAAATTTATTCAAGAGTTTATTAAGCTTTTGAGTGATTGACTGAGGCAGCAGAAAAATACTCATTGCATGAGTAGGCATGGCTTGAAGGACTGCTTTAATAAGAACTTCTTTACCAGCAGCAGATAAGACCTTTGTCTTCCAATTAGAAATTCTTGTCCAAGTCCTATCAATGAGTGAGTGAAAAGTAGCATTTTTAGATCTACTAATCACAGTAGGAAGTCCAAGATACTTTTCAAAAGATCCATTTAATCCCAACCATGCTCAAGATGGATATCTGAGTGAGTTTAGAAGTCTTTCTAGTGAAAAATATTGAAGTCTTATCCTTGTTTAGGACTTGACCAAAGGCTTGTTCATAGATACCAAGAATCTGAGAAATTCTACACCATTCAATCATATTAACCTAGCATAAAAAAAAAAGGTTGTCATCAACAAATAATAGGTGATTTATTCTCAATAGGAACACTAGTTATGCCTCCATTTGGTTCAGCTTGAAATAATAGTGAAGATAAAGCTTTAACACACAAAATAAACAAATAAGGAGAAAGGGGGTCACCCTATCTCAACCCCCTTGAAGGGTAGAATCTAGCTTGTAACTTACCCTTGGCCAAAATAGAGTAGGAAATAGAACTAATACAATCCAAAATCAAAGAGCATCATCTTTGAGAAAAACCAAGTTTGAGCATAACAGCTTCAAAAAATGCCCACTTAACTCAATCATAAACCTTGCTCATGTCAAGTTTAAGTGCCATAAATCTTGTTTTGCCTTTCATCCTAGAATTCATAGAATGAAGAGTTTCGTAAGCCACTAGGATATTATCATTTATACGTTTGCTAGGAACAAATGCATTTTGGTTCATAGAAATAATTTCAGGAAGGATAGTTTTAAGCCTTTTAGCTAATGTCTTTGAGATAATTTTACACACCACATTGCACCGGTTAATAGGCCTAAAATTTGTAACTCTTTGAGGATTTTTTATTTTTGGTATAAAAGCTATAAATGCATCATTAATCCCATCGAGCTACCCACCATGCTTAAGAAACTGAAGAACAAATCTGGTAGTATCCTTCCCAATAGTCTGCCATTAGCTTTGATAGAAATGCGTAGGAAATCTATCAGGGCCTGGAGAACCCAAGGGGTTCATATGAAAATAGTATGCTTCACCTTTTCTTCAGTAGATTTGCTTGAAAGATAATCATTCATAGCATGAGAGACCTTTGAATGTAAGCCAGACAAGCAGTTATCAAATTGAGAAGGGTTAGAAGTGGTAAATAGAGAAAAGACATAATTGGTAAAAGTCTCTCCAATCTAATCTTGATTTGAAACTTCAGTGCCTTCTTGGTCCCTAATGCTTTTGATGGCATTAATCTTCCTCCTTTGGGTGGCTTGCATATGAAAGAATTTAGTATTTCTATCCTCCAATTTCAACTAGTGCTGCTTAGCTCTTTGTCTCCATTTAGTATTCTCTACTGCTAGCATCTGCTCCACATTCTTTTGCATTTCTTTAACCTGCTCAACATGCTCTCCTTTACCATGGTCCTGCAGAGCACTTATCATAGACCTGCCCCTCTTGAGTTCCTTTGATTCCTGTGATGACCCACTTTTACGTGTATTTTCACTGAAGGAATATTTCAATTTAATTAAAATATTAGTTCTTTCACTTTAATTTATTGTATTTTAGTTGGATTTATTTACTTGTAATAATTCTTTTGTTGGGTTTTATATATATATATTTTAATTAAATAATATCGAGTTGTAGTGTTTTTACTTAGCTTTTAATTATTTTTATTGCACCTTTTTATTTATTGGTTCTTTGTTTTTTTTTTGGTTGGGCTCTTTATTGCTCTTTTTGCAATTTTCGGACCCAAAACCCAGCTTCTGACAAGCCCAGCCCGTGACCCACAAGCCCAGCCCCTTCACTTACCCAAAACGGCGTCGTTTAGGCCTTAGGGTTTCTTCTTCTTCTTTCCTTCTCCTCCAGCGCCGTCCGCCTGCTTTTCTTCCTCTTCGTGTCCGTCCAGCTGCTGCTGCTCCTCCTTCCTTCTTCTCTTTATTTCTTTCGGTGTTATATTCTTTTCTTCCCCTTTTGTTTGGCTGGTTGATCTTCTTCTTCTTCCCTAGGAATTTTCTGCATCTTCTTCAACCTTTTGTGCCGAAAATCTGCCCTGTTTTTGTGCCAAAAATTTGCCCTGTTTTTGTGCCGAAAATCTGCTCTGTTTGTACCGAATTTATACTCTGTTTTTGGCTTCAATCTCTTGCCGCTTTCCCCTCTTTTTCCTCTAGTAATTTCAGGTCCTAGTTGTGTTTGAAAGACATATTTCGTGCCCTGTTTTTGAGCAAACCGTGTGTGTGTGTTGCCATCCAAGCCGTGAGTTTTAGCTAGGTTTTTACCTAGGGTTTCTTGTGTTTTTTTTTTCTCCTTTACCGTGGGTCTCCATTTCCAGCCATCATCATCATGTTTTGTTTAAGCAAAATCAGCCCTTTAAATCCGAAAATTCCACCTTTAAACTCCTTTGTTTTAGAAACCTTTTTGGCCCAAAATAAATTGTTTTCTAGTATTTATTTTCAAGCTATTTTGGGAGTTAAAGTTGGTGTTTGATCTTCCAGAAATTACCTTTAAAAGCTCTGTAAGTATTTTCCAAACTCTACTTTTAGATTTAAATGTATTTTACTCTTTCAATAATTTAATTGGTTGGTTTGCTGATTCCGGACTGAGTCCGAGGAGTTCGGGGGTCGGATGGATGGAGGACGGAGTTGCTTGTTTTGTTGTGCTATGGTTGATTGTATTTGTCGAGCATTGAAATTTGCATTTACATGGCGCATGCACGTGTATTTTATTTTAATTGAGAAAATCCTGTTTTATTGGCGTAAATGGTTTTTGGGAGTGTGCGTATCACGAGCCCAAGCCGGGATGGGTTATTATCTCGGTGGAGCTCCTCTGGTCACTCGGGAGTGGATAATACTGAGTGACATCCCCTGGGTTGTCGCTGGGCGACGACCGGATCGCACGATACGGTAACGCTGTCGTGTCGACTCCGTGGTCCCTAGAGTGGCGGGGACTAGAGGATGGCCTGGCCAGGTACGCGCGAGGTGGAGGCGCGAGTCTGGGCATCACTCGTGTAGGTGTCACACGCGTAGACGTTACCTGCGGTGTGGCACAGAGCCAGAGTGTGCGGATGATCCCTAGGGGAGATCATGGTGCATGCATAATCGATTGGTTTTTATGGTTTTCGGATACGGGCCATTTTCTGGGAAAATGGCGAGGATGTGTTGAGGACTTGTGATCCATTTTCTGGGAAAATGGTGGTTTGGGCCATTATCTGGGATAATGGCGAGGCTTGGTTTTAAACGGTATGTGTGGGCCGTTATCGGGGATAACGGCGAGGTTTGTTTAAAGGATATGTTTTTGAGCCAAATGGGTTTTTGGCGTGCGTGGAAAAAATATGGTTTGTGAGTTTTGTGCATTGGCATTTATTCATGCATATTGTTTGAGTTTAATATGCTTTTATCTAGTGGTGTTTGGATTTTACTTACCTGCGGCACCATTTTTGGTACCGTAGATTTTGGTGCAAAGTTCGAGGAGGAGGAGGAGGCTGAGCCCGAGGATGCGGCTCCGCCGGAGTTCTGAGTTGAAGTTTATGCTTTGTATTTGGTTTTGAAACAATATTTATGTCTTGTAATATTTTATTATGTACCTTTGAACCGCTTTGTATTTTATTTAAGAAAAAAATTCTGGTACTTAATTTTATGACTTTGCTATCCGCTGCGTATTTTCCTTGTGCACATTTGTCGCTTGCACACACTTGACACTCGTCGATAGGATGGTGACCCGGGTTGTCACCATCCGGACGTCTCGAATTCCCCGTGTTGGTACGTGGGGATTTGGGGGCGTAACAGGTGGTATCAGAGCGGTTTGGCTCTGGGTAAAACCACATGTCCCATAGGAGCGGTACCAGAAAGTTTTTAAAGTTGTGTTTTAAGGAGTTTGTTTTCTTTGAAGCTTGGTTTTCTGTTTTAATTGAGTTAACTTGTTTTTAATTATTTTATGTATTTGCTTGGTTTATCGCATGCTTTTTTTTTGTTTGTTATCGTTATTTGGTTTTGTTTTAAGTTATATGTTTTGTTTTGTCCGGAATTAAAAAGTGGGGTTAAGGATTATGCGATGGCAGGAGGAAGGTACTATTGAGAATGTCGTTGGTAGGAATAAATACTTAGTGTAGTGGGGTTGAATTTTATAGAGGTGGGTTACCCTTATAATGTTGTGGCTAGAAGGAAACGACGTGGGTTAGGCGATCTCTTGGGAGTAGGAATGTAAGTTGCAACTAAGGAGGGGAGTTAGCCTTAAATCGCTTAAGATAATTGAGGCCTTGGATTTTGTAGAATTTATGTAAAGAGGTTATAGAATAGGAGAATGTAGGTTCAACGAACTTTAAGGATTGGTTTAAGAGAATTTTATCTAAGGTTTGAGGTCTTATAGATTTTAGGAAATAAGATTTTGGTAATTAAGGTGTTAGGTTCGACAAGCTTTGGGGGAAATAATTAGATATTAAGTTTTTAATTTCGCTGATTCGGATGAGCAATTTGGTGGCAATTGGGGTTTTTAAATTTTTTTTTAAAGTTTTTAAAGTGAATGTTTTGGATTAAAGCCATCAATCTTGAGGATTTCATGAAAGCGATTTATTATCCATTAATGTTTTAATTAAAAAAAAAAACGTTGGGAGTCGATTGTTCTATTATGGGGTGTAAGCTCATTGATCTTAGAAGTTCTAAAGATGTTTCTTATTTGATTTAAGGTTTTAGAATTGCAGAGTTGAAGGACCAATTTATAATAAGAGTTGAGTTCTTAGTTTTACAAACTTAGTGCTGTAGCTTGATCTACTCTAGTGAGTGATTAGTTTGTAACCATTAAAATTGGATTGATTAGAGTTGAGTTATTGATATGAAATTTTTTTTTTTCTAAAGTAGATTTCTTTGAGGTTTGGAGGTGATGATCTGGTTCCTGTAATTCTTTGAGGATTGAAGATATCGAGCTAGTTTAGAAAATAATTATTGTTAACTCGAGGTTGTAGTAGCAGATTTTAGGAAATGATTTTTATCGGATCGGAAGAAATAGATCCATCAAGGTTTTGGAAACAATGGTTTAATTGTTAGTTTTGAATTCGATTGAAGTTGAGACCTTATGTTTCAGAGACTTTTGGGAACGGATGATTAGCAGGGTCATTTTCAGTACAAAGCTTTAAACGATAACTATTTGCTGATGTTAAGTGTATAAGCTAAGCATATATAAGAATGACTCATGTTGATTGCAGATATAAGTCCAGATGATGGAAATAGTAGTAATGGATTACTTGTATGTTGGAATGACTATTTGGTTTCGGCTAAGGACGTACGAGATCAACAAATTTTCAAGAATAGATTTTATGGAATTTCAACAAAGTTTTAAGGTTTCGCAGATTTTTGGAAACGATTGGGTGTTATTTAAAATTTTAGATTTTGAGAGTTCGGGAGACAATTGTTTTGTTGTTGGATATAAATTCATCGACCTAACGGATCTTGGAAAAGCAATTTTGTGTAATTTAAGGTTATGAGAATTAAGGATTTGATAGACTGATTCATAATGAGATTGAAGTTTTAGTTTCGCAAAATTGGTGTACTAGTGTGGATTATTTTAGAAATTGATTAGGCTGCAATCATAAATGGAGTTGAAAAAAGTGGAAGGATGGATATAGGAGTTATTAAGGAGGATATTTCTTGGGGGATTAAAGGTAATGATCCAACTTATATATTTTTGGGATCGAAGATGTCGATCTAGTTCGTGTGTTTGTCCAAGGATTGAATGTATCGATCTATTTAAAAGAAAAATGAATGTTATAGCTCGAGGTTTTTGTAATAGGTTCTGGGATTGATCTATATCAAGTTTAAGGATAATAGATGGTGCGGGTTTTGGAAAATGAATTTTTATTTATTTTGAGGATAAGGTACAGATGTTGGAAATGGGAGCGATGGATCACTTATACGTTGGAATGATTTTTGGGTATTAGCTAAGGGTACATGAGATTCAGTTTTAGTGGTGGTGAGGGCGTATGGATTTCAGAGAGTATAAATTCTAGTCTCATTTTGACTTGAGAGGAGTGGCTTTGGTGAGTACTGAAGTGGATTAGATGTGATGGTATCAAATTCAAGAGATCTTAACTTCAAGTTCTTGGTGAGCTAATCGGAGTATACAGACGAAGTGGGTTACTAAGTGGAGTGATGGTTGGCATTAATAGCTGAGACTATCTTCAGGAATTTGTTGTGACTTGAGGTCACATAGGAATTTAATTTTGAGACTATACTTTCCTTTGAAGTTTGAGTGTCCAGTTGGGAGAATTATAGACCTTTTGTTCAACTTGAAAAGAGATTGTTGGGTCGTCATGTGTGGTGGATAATAAAATCTTCAAAGTGGAAGCTTGGGAATCAACGATGATTAGCGTAAACAGATACGGGAGGTAATAAGCAGTAGGACTTAGGAGTTTAGTGCTATAGTTTTGATGGATTGGAGATGTGAAAAGCATGTCCCATTTTGAGATTTAATTTTGTAAGCAATTGAAGGAAATAGACGTGCTACTACTCGGGTTATGGGAATGGAAGTAGGTAAGTGAGTTTTCAAGAAGGGTTCATTAAGGTTATGGTGAATTTAATAGTGGTTCGTAGTGAGTTTAGTCATCTCTAGATTAGACGATATTCAGAATTTAAGTGATGATCTTGAAAGTTGTAAGTTGTAGGGTAGGAGTATAGGTGCTTCATTAGCTGGTCGGGAAGGATTCGAGCCTTATGTTCTTGATCTTATAGATGAGATTGGAGTATTTTTGAGATAATGTTACCTGTTTTTAATTTGGAAGGTTGCAATTGATTGATATCGTCCTTTTTGTTGATGATCATGGGTGTCATTGCGGAATTTTGATTTGATTAAGGTCGCTAGTGATAATTGAGGAATATGAGTGGTAATTCATGATTTTGGGAGAGTATAATTCCTATCAAAACGTGGTAAAGGATTTTGTTATTTTCAGGTGTTAAGAGTTAGCTTGTACTCTAGGGTGTTAATTTATGAGGATATAGTCTTTTGCATTTTGGAGAGTTGCTAGAGTGCGCACGGAAGCGTGATTTTGAAAGACTTGTAGTGATTCAAACTTTTGATGAAAGATTAATAATTTGGTTGTGTAATTTATACTTATTGATGGTTTACTTCGGAAGTAACTAAATGGTTACCAACTTATGGAATGCAATAAAGGTGCTTGTAATTGGAGAGTAATATTTCTGGTTGAGCAAATTATGTTGATTGAGGATTTATTTTGAGACGTGGCTATTTGGTTACCAAGGTATAGTATACAATAAAAGTTTGAGGATTAGCAAAGGAGTTGATGGAGGTTAACACAACTTATTGTGGGAAGATACTAATTATTGGAATTTACTTGGGTGCGGTTTTGAAGTTCTTGTGGAAATGGTGATTTCGGTTTACGTGGCCGCTTGAAGAGTTCTAGACGTGATGCGTCTTTGGGAGATTAGAACGAATATGATGGATTTGCTTATAGGAGTATTTTTGGGAGGTGCATTCTTCATACTTGTGTGGAAATGATTGATGGTATTATTTTCTCAAGTATAATCTGATATGTGTATTGTATCCTGCTTGGCGCTAATGTTTGATCTTGCAATTTCGAGGACGAAATTTGTTTTAAGGGGGGGAGGATGTGATGACCCGCTTTTACGTGTATTTTCACTGAAGGAATATTTCAATTTAATTAAAATATTAGTTCTTTCACTTTAATTTATTGTATTTTAGTTGGATTTATTTACTTGTAATAATTCTTTTGTTGGGTTTTATATATATATATTTTAATTAAATAATATCGAGTTGTAGTGTTTTTACTTAGCTTTTAATTATTTTTATTGCACCTTTTTATTTATTGGTTCTTTGTTTTTTTTTGGTTGGGCTCTTTATTGCTCTTTTTGCAATTTTCGGACCCAAAACCCAGCTTCTGACAAGCCCAGCCCGTGACCCACAAGCCCAGCCCCTTCACTTACCCAAAACGGCGTCGTTTAGGCCTTAGGGTTTCTTCTTCTTCTTTCCTTCTCCTCCAGCGCCGTCCGCCTGCTTTTCTTCCTCTTCGTGTCCGTCCAGCTGCTGCTGCTCCTCCTTCCTTCTTCTCTTCATTTCTTTCGGTGTTATATTCTTTTCTTCCCCTTTTGTTTGGCTGGTTGATCTTCTTCTTCTTCCCTAGGAATTTTCTGCATCTTCTTCAACCTTTTGTGCCGAAAATCTGCCCTGTTTTTGTGCCGAAAATTTGCCCTGTTTTTGTGCCAAAAATCTGCTCTGTTTGTACCGAATTTATACTCTGTTTTTGGCTTCAATCTCTTGCCGCTTTCCCCTCTTTTTCCTCTAGTAATTTCAGGTCCTAGTTGTGTTTGAAAGACATATTTCGTGCCCTGTTTTTGAGCAAACCGTGTGTGTGTGTTGCCATCCAAGCCGTGAGTTTTAGCTAGGTTTTTACCTAGGGTTTCTTGTGTTTTTTTTTTCTCCTTTACCGTGGGTCTCCATTTCCAGCCATCATCATCATGTTTTGTTTAAGCAAAATCAGCCCTTTAAATCTGAAAATTCCACCTTGAAACTCCTTTGTTTTAGAAACCCTTCTTGGTCCCAAAATAAGTTGTTTTTCTAGTAATTTATTTCCAAGCTATTTTGGGAGTTAAAGTTGGTGTTTGATCTTCCAGAAATTACCTTTAAAAGCTCTGTAAGTATTTTCCAAACTCTACTTTTAGATTTAAATGTATTTTACTCTTTCAATAATTTAATTGGTTGGTTTGCTGATTCCGGACTGAGTCCGAGGAGTTCGGGGGTCGGATGGATGGAGGACGGAGTTGCTTGTTTTGTTGTGCTATGGTTGATTGTATTTGTCGAGCATTGAAATTTGCATTTACATGGCGCATGCACGTGTATTTTATTTTAATTGAGAAAATCCTGTTTTATTGGCGTAAATGGTTTTTGGGAGTGTGCGTATCACGAGCCCAAGCCGGGATGGGTTATTATCTCGATGGAGCTCCTCTGGTCACTCGGGAGTGGATAATACTGAGTGACATCCCCTGGGTTGTCGCTGGGCGACGACCGGATCGCACGATACGGTAACGCTGTCGTGTCGACTCCGTGGTCCTTTTAGTGGCGGGGACTAGAGGATGGCCTGGCCAGGTACGCGCGAGATGGAGGCGCGAGTCTGGGCATCACTCGTGTAGGTGTCACACGCGTAGACGTTACCTGCGGTGTGGCACAGAGCCAGAGTGTGCGGATGATCCCTAGGGGAGATCATGGTGCATGCATAATCGGTTGGTTTTTATGGTTTTCGGATACGGGCCATTTTCTGGGAAAATGGCGAAGGACTTGTGATCCATTTTCTGGGAAAATGGTGGTTTGGGCCATTATCTGGGATAATGGCGAGGCTTGGTTTTAAACGGTGTGTGTGTGGGCCGTTATCGGGGATAACGGCGAGGTTTGTTTAAAGGTTATGTTTTTTAAGCCAAATGGGTTTTTGGCGTGTGTGGAAAAACATGGTTTGCGAGTTTTATGCATTGGCATTTATTCATGCATATTGTTTGAGTTTAATATGCTTTTATCTAGTGGTGTTTGGATTTTACTTACCTGCGGCACCATTTTTGGTACCGTAGATTTTGGTGCAGAGTTCGAGGAGGAGGAGGAGGCTGAGCCCGAGGATGCGGCTCCGCCGAAGTTCTGAGTTGAAGTTTATGCTTTGTATTTGGTTTTGAAACAATATTTATGTCTTGTAATATTTTATTATGTACCTTTGAACCGCTTTGTATTTTATTTAAGAAAAAAATTCTGGTACTTAATTTTATGACTTTGCTATCCGCTGCGTATTTTCCTTGTGCACATTTGTCGCTTGCACACACTTGACACTCGTCGATAGGATGGTGACCCGGGTTGTCACCATCCGGACGTCTCGAATTCCCCGTGTTGGTACGTGGGGATTTGGGGGCGTCACAATTCCAGTCTTTGATTACTAGTGTACACCTCTGTAAGGCAGATTGGCAAGTTGCAAGTTTGTGTCTCATCATTTCATCTCCAGTACCACCCGCAGTGCCCTTTTCCCAAGCCATGCCAATTTTCTTTGCACAATCCTCTTTGGCAGCTCAAGCTGGTTCATATCTAAACACAAACTGACCCCTGCTCACCCCTTTTGATAGATTGACCATACTGATAAGCAAATGAGAATGGTCTGATTTAATAGCAGGTAAGACAATACATATAAACCAAGGTACAAGTTCTGATTAACCATGGCCCTATCGATCATCTCCTTGGTAAATTCCCTTTCATATCTATTATTAGACCACGTGAATCTTTGGCCTGAGTTAGTTAAACCATGCAAAGAGCCAAATTCAAGAGCTTGTATGAAGTTCTCCATTTGTTGATAAGGTCGGTATGCTGCCCCCAACTTCTCACTTTGGCTTATTAGCTCATTGTAATCCCCTATACACAACCATGGCATAGGTGCTTGAGGTTTAAGAGCTTTTAAAAGCTCCCAACTAGTATTCCTCTTTGTTGTGATGGGGTGGCCATAGAAACCTGTAAATAACCAATTAGGCCCCCCTCCTCCTCTTACACAAAAGCACTAATATGCCATCTGGTATAGCTAAATATCTTCACATTCCAATCTGATTTCTAAAGCAATGCCAAGCCAACACTACACCCAACACTATCCATAGTAAAATACCCATCAAACTTTCTTCAGTCTAACCTTAGAGCATTTTGTGTCAATTAAAAAAGTACCTTTGGACACTTCTCCTTAGTCAAGAGACTAAGAATTCTAACTGTCCGAGGGTTCCCAAGCCCTCGGCAATTCTACCTAATGCAACTTATTGTTCTTGGCAGGGCTGGGACCCAACCACTGCCATTACACGATTAATTTCTGCCATCTCATCAATCATGAGCTTAGATCTTTTATTAGCTAGGTTTTCTATTTTACCCCCCTCCTCTTTGAGGCCTTTTATTGCTAGCCTTTGTGCTCAACTGGTGTATTGGACCTTCTGACTTGTTCCCAATGTTATCCATATTTTGATCACGTGACTTCCTTCTCTAAATCTTAGTTTGATTAGGACTAGACTTGCCAAAATCACTCTCCACCTTAGCATTCACTACACCAAATATCATAGGGGTTATTTGCTCAATATTTCCATCTTTAAAACTTGACTTATTGAGAATAACTTCCTGCTCAACTACCATAAATGTCTCCCCCTCATTCAAGCCTACTTTTTGTAACTGCTCAGATCCATCTAGAGCAAATTCCTCATTATCATCAAGACTATCCTTATTGCTAACATTACCGTAGACTCCAGCTGTTTTCTTTCCTTTGTAACTGCCTTGATCATCTCTAGCATTCTTGCTTAACTCCCCTGAGATATCAGCCTACTCTTCATTTTCAGAGGCCGTACCATTAATAGCCTAATTGATTGCCACGTCATCATCTTCTCCATGCAGGTCAGGAGACGGTATTTCAGACTGAACCTTGACACCATTGCTACCATGTCTACTGTTGGATTACTCTCTTGTAGATGTAGCTCTAAGCCATACACCATATCGCTTATTAGAAGAAGCATGCATCACACCAGAACCACTCATCACATCACATCCATTCCCACCATGCCTAATCCAACCACACTTAAAACAAAATGATGGCAACCTTTCATAATTAAATGAGATCCAAGTCCTGGTTCCACCCATACTAAGATGAATACCATGCATCAGAGGGTTTAGAATATTGATGGCCACTTTCACTCTGAGATAGGGACACCATCCAGTACCTTCTTTGTCTAAATCCACCTCCAACACATCCCCTACCAAACCACCAATCTGCATCCCAACATATTTAGTCATTCCACCAAAAGGAATATTATGGAGTTGAATCCATTGATATTGCTTCAAGAATTTCATGTCATTTGAAGCTACACTGCCATCGAAAGAATTAAGACACAACAAATGCCTATCAAAGGACCATGGTCAGCCTCTTTGAACCTTTTGGATATCTTTTTCACACTGAAATTCCAAAAGAAACATGTTCTCACCAACTTCTTTGAACACCACCTCATGTTTTGGCTTCCATACCTAAAACATTGTTGTCTTAAAGCCTCCCTATTGACTGATCTCTCATATACAACCAATCCAACCAAACATTGTTGGCCTTTTCTTTGCATCACAGCATCATCATTGACATTAATCGAGATTTCCTTCTGTTCAGCCTTAGTCAAGCGGAATTTACTCTACTTCTCCACTATTTCATCTACCATTCCACCCTAAAATTGTAGAACCATGACAATTGCACCACTACTTCCAAGTCAAAAGACTAGAAGACAAACTTGTCCATAGCAAGAGAAAAACTCCTCAACAGCGCTAGGAGACCTCTTTCTTTTGGCAAAGAGAAATTGTTTATCACCCACCGAGGCTTGTAATATATGATCTACACTATATGTACACTCAAAACTCCAAAGATATTTATCAAATGAGTTAGACTCATTTTAAATTTTAAAATAGTCTCATTAGAATTGTTAAGCGACTTAACCTATCCAAATCTTAGGCTAAGCCTTATAATTTAATTGGACACACTAAATAGGTCAACCCAATTGCTAGAGCCCACACAAGGACCTAAAAAAAAATCCTAAGACCCTTGGGTCAAGTCCAAGGCTTAAGCCTTAATGTAGATACCCACTTGGTTGCAAACATCCCTCAATCGTATATAAACCCATGCCATCACTTTCGCCTCCCCATCACTAATCCAGGGTTTATGCGGCAAGCTTAAGACCCCGTCCATGCCCTCACGTCCATACCAAACCTCTACTCCTATTGTTTTCTCAACCTCTCTCTCTCTCTCTCTCTCTCTCTCTCTCTCCAAGCCGCTATAGCCCTTCAATTACTTAGTTTCAGCCATTGCACCATTGTGGGATAGCCCACTGCCATGAAAGCTCTTCAATTGGCAACCACCAATAAGCTCCTCATGGCAACAACCTCTCTCCCTATGGCCACCACCTCCATCAGAAAGGATCGCACCAGACTAGCTGCATACTTCTTATGACACCACTACCTAACACTCCTTATCCTCAAGGTACCACAAGCATGCTCTGTGACCCATGCTACCTAACCAATGTCGCCAAGAAACAACCCTCCCTCCACTATAGGAACAACCAACAAGCCATGTACGATCGCCTTTGTTTCACTACAATAAAATATAGCAAACACTCCCACTGCGTAAGGCTCCTCCATAAGCTACCCAACCATCACGAGCATGACACCGTTCAACCATTGCCACCATTGCCTTGAGATGCTCTTACTTGTCGGAAAGCAAGCCTCTTGCGTCGCCCTAGCTACTGTCGTTTTTCCTCAGTGTTGCACGACGTAAGCTCCCTCGCCACCATTGCTCACCCATGCCAGAAGTTCATTGTCAAAGCCACGGCCCATTGTCTCTCAGGTGATCAATTACATGTCAGAATAATTGGATTAGCTCTATGGGGTAAGTAACTTGATCATAAAATTAAAAGTACCACACATGTCATGATAATTGCAAGCATGTCACTTGTCATAATTCATGATCATATTGTACATGCCATACATCTCACATTACATAATACACGTAAACTTCTATATATAAAATCAAGTATAAGATAAATATCAGATTAATCAAATGGTTATTCAGATATATGGTACCAATGCAATCAAGGTGGATGTGCAAGCCACGAACTCAAGCATAGTCTACCACAGCATATTACTATCAGATCAGATCAAGAGCTTCCATTGTGGTCACAAGATGTGGACCAGTGCACAACCTCACACACATGGTTAAGTGCGTCGGCCAGGCAGATAAGTAAGATAATTCAAAACAAGTCATGTATATCATAAGCATATGTATGAAAGATCATAATTTTAAATTCTTAGCATGAAAGTTTTTATGAAAAATCTTATATTTATTATGTTTACGTTGTAATGGGTTTCTTAATGAGTATTCGACATATATTAGTTTGTTTTATGTTTTTAAACCACCAAATTCAAGACATTTATGAAGGTGAAGCTGCAAGAACTTGACTTAGGAAGGCTTGGTAGAGGCCAAAATCCTGCACAAGGCTTTTTAAGTTATGATTTTGATAGTATTAAAGTTTGAGAAATTTTATTAAATGCTTCTGTATACCCTCTTTTATGATTTCAATATTTTAATATAGAACAACTTTATTTATTATAAAGAATCTTTGTATAACCTAGTGTTAAAAATAAGAAAATATATTTAAAGTCAAGATTAATAGTAGTACACCAGTTCTCCAAAATTTAAAAAATGCCGTCATTCTTAGCCATGAGTGAACGGGGTGTCACATAAAATAAAACCACGCTGATTATTTTCATTCATTTTAATGGTCCGATATTAATGGAAAATAAGTGCATGTTGTAGTAGGTAGATTAGGGTGCGGATGTATAATGCAAAATGGGTAACGTTTCAGGGATATAAAATTGTCTTGTTTACTAAACCAATTTGATACATGCATACTGGCCGAAGACTATCTAGTACTAGAAAGGTTACAAAGATCAATCATGGAACAGTTTCACCGGCAATCGCCTGAACCAGTCAGAAACTATATATATCACTGAAGCAGGACAAAAAAAATGAATTCCAACCTTAAAAGAAAATATAGAAATTGTCATAAATGTGCCATTGTAAAAGTAATTAAAGCCAAAAGGAAAGATAAAAGAGAAGCAAGATGGAGAGATCGATATTAATTATTCGCGAGAGAGAGGGAATCCGATTCCATGACGTTTGCTGGGGAATGCAATGAACAACAAACTGCAAACCACGCCAATCCAAATAGGTAATGCAACAAGAAGTTCCTTAAACTCCTCAGACGGTGCCGGATAGAAGCACTTAACAACGCTTTTATCAAACAATGCCACTGCTGCAAAAACCAGTATCGACAAGAATGCATGGAAAAAATCAATAAACTTTAGCCTGTACTTCTCAGCCTCCTCGGGTCCGAGTGTCACTAACCCATCAATCACCCGCAAACCTTGAAATGTTGCCAAACCATATCGAACTTTGCCTCTCGCATCCCTGAAGCTGTCGGTGAAGCACAAGATAAAGCACGAGAAGCAACAGCCTGCAAGGAGGCATAAAGTCCTGACCTGGCTTGTGATGGTGTGGCACTGGCCTTGTTGTGTGAATATTGGTGACATGAATTGGAACCAGAGGACTGTTCCCGTGGGGAGAAGATTGGCCAAATGTGCTGACATTTTGAAGGTCTTTCTCATGGCCTTTTGTGCAGGAGTTTTGGGGTTTATGGGGGGTAAAACTGGTGCATTTTCCAGAAGTGGTTGCTGTGTTTCTAGGCAAGCCATGAGAGATTCTTGGTTTTGTACGTTCTTCGACTCCATTGATCGACCAAACTAATTCTCTTTTTCTTTGATCTGTTTATACTTTTGTAGGATGTTTTTCACAACTCTCTATTGAAGAAAAGAAATGTCATTAATGGAGCTGGGATAAAAACCCAGAGAGAAACTCAGAATTAGTGCAGATTTGTTTTTCCGTTTAGTGCCAAGACAAACGGGTAAAAGTTGATGGCCTTTTCTTAAAAACTCCCATTTTTTTTCAATGTGAGATGGCTATAGACTAGTAACTGATGTGGAATTAATTCGCAATAGTTTAATAAGGAGGCATTTAGTTAATTTGCTTTTATTAGGGAGGTTCCACCGGCAATGTTTTTATTTAATTGTGGCTTAAAATAATTAATGTTTGCTAAGGTTGAATGAAGGAGAACTTTAGATGATGGTTTCTTGTTTCGACATTTTCCTACGTTTGAGGATTGCTATACAAATCTTAATGACATGCACATGAGAAACTTATAAAAGGGATTTGTATAGGGCAAAACCAAAAAATATGGGAACTGTTCCTTTGATTCAGAAACCATCTTTCTCTATTTCACTTTGCTTCACAAATTATCTAAAGTTTATATTCTAGATTACTTAATTTTTAAATTTGCAACCTTGTTAAGATTTGACTAATAAAATTATGTCACGAGAGCAATTTATGGACCGTATTAATAGACAGACCTTAATTGAGGTCCAAATTGAAAACTAAAAGATTTAATAATATATATTTATAGGACGCAAATTAATAGTTTTGGTAACTGGAAGTACGTACGTACAAAGTGAAAAATGTGCCGTAAAAAAACTAATTAATGAAGGATTAGGATTGAAATAGGGATATGCAGGAAAGACCTATAAGAGATATTTTAAAATATATATAGTAAATATTGTCATTAATCAGTTCATATATTGATCTACCCCACACACCTACTGAGCCAAAACGGGTTCACAAATTAAATATAAAAACACTCAAACCACCGCCTGATCCTCTCCTATCTTTCACGTGTTTACGTCTCTTTGTGTGCAGAAAACTTGATTAAAAAAAACAAAGTCAAAATTACTAAAGCTTCTAAAAGAGAAAGTGCAGAGAAGGCATTTGAGAAAACTTCAGACTCAACGCAACCAATCCACACACACTGAAATTCATTCTTTCTCATTATATTTCGTGTACAGTAGAGTGTCTATTTATAGAGGAATGTATAACAAACATTACAATGTGTGTCACTCATATGATGACAGGTGGCTTAGGAGAAGAATCATTCGGTTATGAGGGCAGGTTCTAGAATATCCTTTTTTCCTTCTATTGGTGCACGTTCTGATTTGCTTTTATGCGACTGACTTGGTTGTTGCTGGGCAGTATACTGAGCTGCCTTAATACCCTCCTGTGAGCCAAGCGACAGTACTAAAGTTAAAGTGAGGCTTGATCAAAAAAGGTGAAACCGTGTAGATGATAACGGTTTGGTCAGTACATTTGCAATTTGATCATTGCTGGAAATGAAGGATACTTGGAGTGTCTTGGCACCAACTCTTTCTGGAACAAAGTGGTAATCAAGCTCCATATGCTTGGTCCGAGAGTGGAGCATAGGGTTAACAGACAAGTAGGTAGCTCCTAGGTTATCACACCACAAAGTAGGAGAATGAGTAAGAAAAATCCCAAGTTATTTAACTAAAGATTGTAACCAAAGAATTTCACAAGCTGTATTGGCGACAGACTTGTACTCGGCTTTAGTGGAAGATCGAGCAATAGTAGCCTTTTTTTTTAACCCCAAGAGACAAGATGACTACCAAAGTAAATACAAAAACCACCAGTAGATTTGCGGTCATCAAGGCAGCCTACCCAGTTAGCCTCAGAGAATGCCAACAGAGTGAATGATGATTTTGGTGCAAAGTGTAAACCCATAGAAGAAGTATGACCAAGATACCCAAGTATCCACTTCAGTGCCTACCAGTGAGGAACTCGTGGGCAGTGCATGAATTGGCACACTCTTTTTACAGCAAATGAGATATCAGGCCTGGTGAAGGAAATGTATTGAAGACTACCTATGACACTTTGAGATAGCTGAGGGTCTTCAAAGGTACAGCCATCCAGGGAATTTAATTTAGCCGAGGAGGACATGAGTGTAGTGACAGGTTTGGACAAATGCATGTTTGTTGTACGATGTAAAAGAGCTAAAATATACTTAGATTGAGAGTGATACAGTCTTGTGACATCTCGAGTAACTTTAATCCCTAGAAAGTAATGTACTAAATCTTTAATTGGAAAATGTAAAGCCAAGGAAGAAATAAAATCATAGATGAGTTTAGAATTCAACCTAGTAACAATCAGATCATCGACATGGACTAATATATACAAGTAGTCAGAACCAGTGTTTAACGCAAACAATGAGGAGTCAGACCGAGATGCAACAAAACCCAAAGAAAGAAGCTTATCAGATAACTTTGAGAACCAAGCCCTAGGGGCTTGTTTCAAGCCGTAAAGGGATTTTTTCAACTTATACACATGAGAAGGGAAGTTTGGATTTATGAAGCCAGACGGCTGTTGCAAGAACATAGCTTCATCAAGATCCCCATGTAAGAATGCATTATGCACATCAAGTTGATGAAGGGGCCAGTTTGATTTTACTACAATGGAGAGAATGAGATGAATTGTGATAGGTTTGATGACTGGGCTAAAGGTTTTGGTGTAATCTACATCTGGTTGTTGATGGAATCCCTTGGCCACAAATTGTGCCTTATAGTGTTCAAGGGTTCCATCAGATCTTCTTTTGGTTTTCAGAACCCATTTGGACCCTAAGATGTTGAGATCGGGTGTAGAAGGAACTAGATCCCATGTTTGGTTAAGAATGAGTGCTCAGGAATTCTTCAGACATGGTAAAGCGCCATTCGAGGTATTTATTTGCTTCTGTGACCAAGGAAGGCTCCTCTGGAATAGATGAAGAAGGAGAAACATAGGAGATGGGGGGAATGATTATGAGTGACACCGAGGATTTTTTGGAGAGCCACGAGATTGTGCTATCAATTTGGACATGAGGACGGAGGTGATGGGTTTGAGATCGAGTAGTCATAGGATGAGAGGGAAGAGTTTGGACTGGTGTAGGTGACTCACTCAAAAATGAGTAGCATTAATGCTATCCCAAGTGCAGGAGGATATCGTGTAATAATAAGGAATAAATTCCTAGATCGTCTCCTCAGGGAAAATTTACTCAAAATTTAAACTCGTTGAAAAATTGTGAAAAACTTCACAAAGAAAAAAAAAATAAATGGTATGTGCAATGGATGGAAATTTTACTAGTCATGGACTAGATTCATGTTTTTAGATTTGTTTGTCGGATTTGAATGCAGCGATGAAAAGTAAGGAATGAAAATGCATGAAACTAAATTAAAATTGCTGAAATTAATAGACTGAAATTTAAAAGAACAAGAAAAATAAATGACATTAATTTAAATAATAGGAATTAAAGATGCAAGAAAATAAATGACATTAACCTAAATAGAGGAATTACAAGTGCGAGAAAAATAAATGATAGTTAATTTAAATAGAGGAATTACAAGTGCGAGAAAAATAAATGACAGTAATTTAAATAGACAGAAATTAAATGTGCACGGAAAATATAAGACATTAAACTGAAATTAAATAAAAACAGGAATTGTAAGGAATAAACTTGATGTTTGGAAATGGAGACTGCGTTCTCCAATCCAAAAATCTGAACTTCCAGATAAAATGATTTCTCAAATAAAATAAACGCTCTAAATAAAATGCATCCTAAAAGAAATTGAACTCTCAATTAAATTAAAATTTCAAATAAATTACACACTCAAATTGAAGTTGAGCTCTAAATAAAATAAACACTAAAAGAAATTATTTCCTAGATGAATACAAAGAAAGCTTGCTTTAACATGGAAAGAAAACTTGCTTCCTTAAGTTTCAAATTAAAGCTGTAAAATAAACTGATGCTGAATGAAAACTAAAACAGAAGCATGAAACTGAAAAATGAATTAAAATGAACAACAACTGCCGAATGAAATGAGAATGAAACTGAAAAATGAAAGCTAAGTTTTAAAGTTCTGTCTTCTCTCCTTCGTCTCCACTGCCTTGATGCCCTTTCTCTTCTGAGCTCTCTCCTATTTATAGGAGAGAGCATCCTACCATTTCTCAAGAGTGGGTGGCCTAACTTGGGAGTGGGTGGCCTAACTTTGAAGTGGGTGGCCTAACTTTGAAGAATGGTGGAGTGGGTGGCCTAACTTGGGAGTGGGTGGCCTTTCTATCTTTCTGCATGTGCTGATTTTCTGCTTGCTCCCTTGAGTTCCAGCCGTGAGTTCCATTCTCTTTTAGTATTTTCATAAATGCCCTGCAGTACATAAAAAATATATTTCTTTCAAAGGCAAATATAGAACTTTATGTATATAAAATATTGACATCAATTAATTTGCATTCAATATTAGAATTTGATGCATAATTAAGTGTTCAATCTTTATTTGATAAAATAAATCACCCATTTAAACAACTTAATTATGCAATTCTAACCTTTTATCAGTAGGGGAAGATGAGAAGACTCTAGTAGTGCTTGGTATTGAAGAAGAGACTGAGGTGGGAGAGATAGTATCGTCAGAGGTAGGAGACGATGGATTAGGGTTGGAAGGTGAATCTGAGATGGTTAGGAGGACTGAATTGGATTTGATGCTGATGGGCCATTGGGCTGGGCTGTGGATGGAGAAAGAGGAATGACGGGAAATGGAAGATTGGAGGTGGGCAAATGTGTTTATGAGATAGAGTTAGTGGGTTTGGGTTCAAAAGGAAAAATAAGTTCATTGAAGATTACATCTCTACATATGTAGATCCGGCCCGATGGAAGGTGGAGACACTTATAGCCTTTGTGGTTTGGGCTATAACCCATAAAGACACACATTTAGGACAAAAAATCCAACTTGTACCAATTGAATGGCCTAAAGTTGGGCCAACAAGCGAATCCAAACACATGGAGGAAAAGATAATCGGGTGCACGGCCCATTAAAATTTCGAATGGAGATTTATTTTGTAAGGTAGGAGTAGGCATCCGATTAATTAGGTATGTGGAAGTAAGAAATGATTCAGCCTAGTATTTTTGAGGCATGAAGGCGTGAGAGAGTAAAGATACAGTTTCGAAACTGTATCTATGACGTCTCTCAATACTTCCATTTTGTGGATGTGCACAATGATAAGTAATGTGATGGGAAATGCTACAAGATTGAAAAATAGGCAGAAGTGGGCGAAATTCCCCATCTCCATCAATTTGAACCGAAATAACATTGTGAGGAAATGAATTACTGACAAACTTAAGAAATGCAATAATAATAGAGGAACATCAGATTTAGCATTAATTATAAAAAGCCAGACATATTTAGAGTAATCATCTAAGATTGAAAGATAAAAATGACAACCAATACAAGATAAAACTGGGGCTGGACCCCAAACATCTAAGTAAATAAGTTGAAAGGGCTTAGTGGACCGTGAGGGGGAAGAGGGATGTGGGAGTGCCTGGGCCTTAGCCTGAGAGCAAGTCGAGCAAAAGAAGGGCCCAGAGCTGGACGTAGAGGGGAGATGAAACTTCTGAAATGTGAGTTGAGTGATCCGGTTGGAAGGGTGGCCCAAATGTTGATGCCAAAGAAGAGAAGACGTTCTTATGCCGAGATGAGCTTTGTGCTGGTGAGGTAGAAGATGGAACAAAGGGCTCGAAGGGCAGAACATAGAGATCGTTCTCAACTGGACCTTAAAGAAGCACTGCCTAGGAATGTAAATCCTTCACAAGAAAAAAACTAGAGTGAAATTCAAAGAAAACATTGTTGTCAAGACAAAATTGTCTGACTGAAAGTAAATTGCTATAAATCATTGGAACATGAAGGAGATGAGTTAAGAGAAATTTGCCAAAGGGAGAATTCCATTGAGCCGAGCCAACATTGTGAATTGATAAGGAAGACCCATCACCAATTGTTACTTGATCCGTCCCTTGGTATGAAACAGAGTCAAGATTAAGGAAGGAGAGGTTAGGAGTGAAATGATTTGTCACAGCGGTGTTGGGAAACCAATTGGGGGGATTGGAAGGTTGGGGTGGGAATTGAGTGTAGTTGGAAATTAGGGAAGGAGGGGGAGAGGCCTGAAAAGCTTGGTCAAACCTATGATAGCATGAGAAAACAGAGTGGTTGGGTTTGTTACAGAGTTGGCAAACCAAGCGAGTATCAATGCGATTGTTGAAGTAGTTTGAAGATGGAGGATGCCCATTACGGCCACGACCACGACCGCGACCCCCCCAAGAGGGAGCACGACCACAAGGAGGTTGCCCAAGCAAAGAGGGAGCACAAGTACCTATAAGATTTGCATAGATAAAAGAACCCGTGAGTAAGGATTGGTTCTGATGAGAAATACGAGACTCCTGGTTAAGGAGGTAACTATAGATTTGGTGAGGTGATAAAGAGTCAGGTCGAGTGGTTAAGGAGGTGACCATGGATTCATACTTAGTACCAAGGCCAACAAGAAGATCGATGCAAAATTCTTGATTAGTAAGGGTATGACCTAAGGCACTAAGAGAAGAGGCAAGAGTTTTTGCTTTGTTATAATACTCAAAGATGGATTCAGTTCCTTTTCAAAGGGTAGCAATCTGATACTGGGTGGACGACATGGGTAGAGGACTGAGCTTGGAAAATATCCTGTAGAGTTGTCCAAATCTCATGAGAGGAAGTGCAGTCGAGGACTTGGGAAAGAGCAGACTTGGAGAGAGAAGAGTTTATGGCAGAAATGATGAGTTGGTCTTGTAAGAGCCAATGAGTATACTCAAGATTGATTTTTATCAGCGACCAATTTGGGAGGTGGACGAGTAGAACCATCAACATAACTAAACAGCTGATGGCCCTTGAGGAAAGGCACAATTTGTGCCTTCCATAGTGAAAAGTTATGAACGGTAAGTTTAATGTTGATAGAGTGGGTAGCGGAGTTAAGGATGGAGGATGAGGGGGAGGTGGGTACAGAAGCCATGAAGGAGACATGAGTCTTAGGCTCTAGATACCATGCTAAACCTTCTAAAAGGGAAAGTACAGAGAAGGCATTTGAGAAAAGTTCAGTCTCAACACAACCAATCCACACTTACTGAAATTCATTCTTTCTCATTTTATTTCGTGTACAATAGATTGTCTATTTATAGAGGAATGTATAACAAACATTACAATGTATGCCACTCATATGATGACAGGTGGCTTAGGAGAAGAATCATTCGGTTATGAGGGCAAGTTCTAGAATATCCTTTTTTTCCTTCTGTTTGTGCATGTTCTGATTTGCTTTTATGCGACTGACTTGGTTGTTGCTGAGCAGTATACTGAGCTGCCTTAATAAGAATGAAGTCAACCCAACACTTGGTTTCAGAGTAGCAAATAATTCATGGTGAGAGAGAGAGGGCTCGAGAGGAGAGAGAGGGCATGGTGAGAGAGCCTGAGGATTGAGGAGAGAGAGAGATTAGAGAGGGTTGAGATTTCGAGGAGAGAGAGAGAGAGAGAGAGAGAGAGACTTGTATGGGGAAATGGCACATGGAAAGGAAAAAAAAAAAGATATAAAAAAGAAAAGGAAGAAACTAGTAAGGCAATGGAGAGGCTGTTGTATAGTAATTCTCTTAAAAATATAAGACAAGTAGGTTTTATTTTTTATTTTTTTTTAGATTCAAATATGCTTCATTCATAATAAAGAAGCAGGTTTCATGAAGATACAGAAATGGAAATACAAAATATTAAGCTTTGCATTACACCCTTAAACAATTCATTGCATCCACATCTAAGCTTGCCTGAATAAAGTCCGGAGGATCAATCCACCATTGAAGAGTATCCGAAACAGCCCGTGCATTCCAAGCCAATAAATGTGCTAAGACAAGTAGTTGAATCAAAGGATAGTGGATGACAAAAGTTTAATTTTGAAGATGCTTGGAATCATGAGTTGCCTAAACCCAAAATCCAGAGATTAGAGAGTATCATTTTGGACAACATCAAATCAAATGGATGGCCGACCGATACGAAGTAAGCCCGAGAGCTAGAGATGGAATAAAATTAAGGAAAACTCAATCAAGTTCCACGTACGTCGATTCTCTCTGGATAAGATCCATTGATTGTGCTTGAGAGTTAAAAGGCCACAAAAAGTACCACGTTCTTCGAGAAGGAATCATTTAGAAGCATTTCCTGATTAACATGCGCCCACCTCGCACACGACACTTCGAATTATAATCTCGTATGTATGGCAACCGTGGGGGAAAAGGTGACATTATGGTCAAATCAGAATCTGCCCACATTTTGGATCAATCGCGCCCCTCCACTCGTCTGCGAATGAATGGAACACGCCTCTGCTTTTTTAGTGAAATCAACCACTGTTCATTCATATCCGGATATATATCCAAAGAAATCTGAATTCCCATTCGGGCATAAACTTGGGTGCGTATATCCGCACTCGGGGGGTAAATATCTATGCAAATATCTGAATTCAGATATACATTTACAACTAAATATGCAGATATTCGGATTGTCCATCCAGCCACTACAAGGTAGCCGGCCTTTATGAACTGTCCAAGAGATGACCCGTGAGAGCCTCCAAGATAGAACTGCCAAAAATGGTGGTTGACGGTGGCCACCCTCGTTGGTAGATTTTTTAAAAAAGGGGATAGCCTGTAGTACCCACTATTCCCTGAACAGATTCATTATCTACCTGCCGGGTGAATGCCGCGGATGCTAGATTTAGTTATTTGCCTTTCACTAGGTGGACAAGTTGACAAGAATGTTATGATATAACACTAGAATAGATTTGAGATTTTGTGTCATTTTAGAATTTGTGACCGTCCATAAATCGTCACCAAATATAACATTTAGTGGTAGTTTCATCAAACAATCACTAAAGTTGTTAGATAAATCGACCAACGTTCCAACATTAATTGTTATACATTCGCAGGTTAACAATATGCTATTGTTTTTAAGATCAGTATATTTGAACATAAATCATTAGACATGCGAACATATATTTTAATAGAATGTTAAAGGAGTTATGTGCGAACCTACTATTTTAAAATTAAATTTATATTGCCTGGATGAATTACATTCGAATGTTACTATATACATGTGAACATTACTACTATATAGTTCGAACGTAATGTCTTATAGTACGAATATTATGCGCTAATGTTTGACGTATGTGCGTAATGTTCGAATGTTTATATATTGAAATTTTAATTTGTAAATTTAAATATTTAGACCAAAAGAAATAGCGTAATACTAAATAGGAAATTGTAAATTTAAAGATTGATGAGAATTGAAATACATAAACACGAAATATATCAATTGGTATTGTTCTTTTCAAAAAAAGAAAAACAAAAAAAGACATGAAATGATAAATACAAAAGTAAAAATGGACCTCATATCTCAGGTACGTGTTGTTTAAATATGTAGGAAATTCATTTGACAACATGTTGACCTTTTCGTTTAGGATATCTAACTAATGGCCAATTGAGGACATAGTGACCTTTATTAGACCCAATCTATCGATCGATGTGTGTAGTAATATCCAACACAATTGCATTGACCCAACCAGGGCACGCATCCCCTATAGCTTCACCTATCGGATTCCCACTAGTACTGTTGCTATGGGGAGCAACACCAGTCCCAACTTGGATCGATGGCACAAGATCTGGTGAAGGCCCAACCTCACGAAAAGCAAGCCCCTTCACTTATCAAGGATATGAGATCATGTCGAATGGGCTCATCTGCTCCATGAATCACTCCTCAGCTTGGGGTGCCACTCCTTCCTACAGTAGCAACAGAATAATGATCACCCCATGTGGAACGTTGTCAGTAGAGATTAAGCTGACCTCATAGCGGATCCTCACAAATATCCATAATGGCAAGTCAATAGGATCTCCATGTGCCAAACGTAGAAGGAATTGTGCACGAGTTTGACTGAAGGTGGCCTTATGTGCCACAGGATCTACATTTGTTGCAACTATGAGTTACAACATCTGGAAAAATGATAGCAACGTATTCTAGTGGAAGGAGTTCCTCGTCTTGAACGGGATGCGATATCTCCTCTTGAGAGTGAAGAAGTCCTTATTGCAGTCCTCATCTTGAGGTTGAGTCCCGTCACCATTTGATGGGTCTACATCTATGCCCATCGGATAGGCCTCGGTTGGGTCAATAGATGATCCAAATGTCCTAACATCTAGCGCATCCTCGGTTTGATGTACTGTAGCAGAACACTCAGATACACGAGGGACCCCAAGGAGGTCATGAGCAAAGATGTCCACTGATAACTCGAACTAAGCACCCCATACATATAAGATGTGAGTATATCTATATCTTGCAGCATGTCTTGTACTACATGTAAAACTTGGGGACCATGGACGGGTATATCTTTCCCAAATGTGCATATACTGGTCCACATTCTGGGATGAAGAGAGACGTCAAATTCCTCCCCTCTTGGGTCAGGCAGTCGAACTTGTCTATCTTAATCTCGTGTTCAGCCATAACTGTTCGAATGCCACCCATGATGTATTTGGGGTTCCTTCCCTACCCTGTTTCCATGTTGTGATTTGATGAGATATATCACTACAACAAAAAGAGTAATTGGGATGATTTTGATTTGGAACGAAATGAAAATCGTCCCAAAAAAATTAGATTTAGGGACGAATTTCATACTTTATGTTGAAAAAATGATGGAAGATGTAGACCGTTCGAACAGTATAGTTAGGGATGAAAAATTTTGTCACTAATAATAAAATCGATCGAATGCCAAATTATAACTTTCAAATGGTATAAAATAAATATTTAAACAGAAATTTTATTTGGTCGAAAGACAATTCGGTGCGTTAAGTGAAAACATTTAGCAGGATATTAACCTACCGTTCGAACATCACATTAAAGCGTTTGAATGGTAAACTTAAAAACGTTCGAAAAGATATTATTTATGATTGAACAAGAAATTGACAGGTTAAGTGAATGAATTTTGGCGGGATATTACTTACCGTTCGAACATACTACTACACCGTTCGAATGGTTCGTAATCAATGTTTGAACATAATTTTTAGCGTTTGAACGGTGATTAGAGGAATGCTACTTTCCCTATTTTAAAATGATTTTTTACTATTTTTTTAATTTTAATTTTATTTTATTCTTGTTAAACTAATTGGGTTATTTTACTTATCATCCATACACTACATACTTGTTATAAGAAAAATGAAAAAAAAAAAAAAAGGTAAAGTGTGTGATGTGTACGTATTAGAGATGATATGTAGAATTATTCTTTTTTTTAATTCAGAATTATGCTTATATTAACCAGTAATTTATAAGAAATGTATCAATTAAAAACTAGGAATAATATAAATCAATAATTAATTCAGAAAAGACAAAATAATACTAATTTATAATTAAATACTTAATTGACAAAATACAAGATATTGTTCATTCCGAAAACAAAAAATAAATAAATAAAAATAGAAAGCACTCACACTCCAACTCTTTGCACACGTCCTCGACTGCAGCTATGCATTCCTCTATCTGTGTGAGTAGAGTACTGATCGTGACTTCGTACGTAAGTTAGACATGCTAGCATTAATCTCTGTACGTAACTCAGACATAGTAGTAAAGACCTCCATAAGCGTTGCATCAATCATTGGTGATGTCTGTTCGCTGATCGTTGCACGCAATATATCAGCCATCTACTCACGAGTAGGTGTGTGTGAAGCCACAGCCATCTCCACATGAAAAATAAATAACTATTCACTAAATTATATACTAACGGCAATTTAATAAAGTAAGACATCGTGAACAACAAAATTTCATAAAAATAATGTCACATTATTTAATATTAATTATATTAAATTAATAGTTAATATTTAACAAAATGTGATAAATTCCTATATTAATTTAATTATAATATAATGTTCATTCTCATGAAAATTTATAGAACTACAAAATGTGATAAAAATAAATTAATTAGAAATTAATATTTAGTCATATAATATTTAATAAATTGGTTTATAACGTTCGAACAGCTACAGTAGTCTTCGAACGGTAGGAGTTATCACACTGATCGAATGACTAAAACAATGTTCAAATAATTATATCATGTTTGGCTCATATCGTTTGAACACCAATCACCCGCATTCGAACGGTATGCAAATTGAACTCAGTAATGGCTGAGTGAACTTAGCCATGAAAACCCATAGAACGGTTCAACTCCATGGATTTTCCAATAAAATCATAAATCAACATCCTACGATGGATTTAAGCAAACCTATGGTGCCTATTGATGGAAAAATGGTTCTATACTAATTCAAACAAATAACCCAACATAACCTAAATATAAACCGTAAAATAACTAGGGAAAGAAAGTACCGGTACTTAGAGGAAGAGACTTCGACAAGGGTGTGCTTATGGTGGTGACAACGGCCTTCAACGGTGACATTCAATGGTGAAAAAATGTTTGTGCGCAAAGTGTACATGCAGTGGCATTCCAAAAACTAACCTGTTCTCAAAAACTTATATGTATAGTACCGTTTGAACCGTATAACTTCCCATTTGAACTTTATTAATAACCGTTCGAATGGATATTATTCCAAACCATGTAAATATCTATATTATTTAATATATAATAATTATTTATTATATAGTAAATATTGAATGGGAGATATATAATAGTCTACTATAATTAATATCTATAACTAGTTTATATAATTAGTATATTAATATCTATATAGTACTACATATTATGATATTATATAGTACATGTTATACTAATATGATATATATAGTGTAGATTAATACATAAATTAATATATATATATATATAGTTAGTATATATATGCCACTACATTATGTTACTTATAGTCTAATATATATTATACTTTATATTCATTAATACTTTACTATAATATAATATATATATATATATATATGATCGAGTATAATAATTAGATGATATTACTTTTGTGAGTATTGTTTAATAATTTAATTAAATGTATAATGTAAAAAATAATAAAATAATAATAAAACATTAAAGAATGAACATTTGAACAGTTATTATTTACCGTTCGAACAATCAAGCTAAGGGATTGAACATTTTTAGACACGCTTAAAAAAGTTCAAACGTTTGTAGGGGTTTTGGCACCTCCTGAAACTTGAGCGGGAATGTGTTCCGCCAATAAGCATTGGGATAGCATTCGAATGGCACTATTCTACCATTCGAATAGAGTTCAAATGGTACTATTCGACTGTTCAAACGCATCCCCAAAAAATTGTCAAGTGTGAAGAGTTTGGCGTTGACATTTTTCACGCTCGAACAGTTATTATTGTAAATGTTCTAATACAATTACAGAACCCCCAACATCCCACACTCATTCGAACATTCTCCATTCAACCCAGCCCCTCTCCTTCAACCCAGTCCCTCTCTCATCTAATCCAGCGCCATTCTTCCACAATCCATATTCCAAATCCTTCATTTTTCATTTCACTCAATCATTATTCTCCCACTAATTTTTGTTGTTGATTGAGGTTTGGTGGAGCTTGTGGTCATTCTTCCCCTAATCTGCATATGCTGGTCCACATTCTGGGACAAAGAGGGATGTCAAACTCCTCCCCTCTCGAGTCAGGCAGTCAAACTCCTCACCTCTCGGGTTAGACAATCGAACTCTTCGATCTTAATCTCGTGTTTGGCCATAACTGTTCGAACGCCGACCCGTGATGTGTTTGGGGTTCCTGCCCTACCCCGTTTCCATGTTGTGATTTGATAAGATATATCACTACAACAAAAAAGAGTAATTGGGACGATTTTTATTTGGAACAAAATGAAAATTGTCACAAAAAAGAGATTTAGGGACGAATTTCATATTTTATGCCCAAAATATGATGGAAGATGTAGACCGTTCGAACGGTATAGTTAGGGATGAAAAATCTTGTCCTTGATATTAAATCCGCCAATTTATAACATTAGAATGGTATAGAATAAATATTTGGACGGAAATTATATTTGGTCGAATGACAAATTGGTGTGTTAAGTGAAAAAATTTAGCAGGATATTAACTTATCGTTCGAACACCACACGAAATAGTTTGAATGGTAAAGTTAAAAACATTCGAAAAGATATTATTTATAATCGAACGGGAAATTGACAAGTTAAGTGAAGGAATTTTGGTGGGATATTACTTACCATTCGAACATACTAATAAACCGTTCGAATGGTACGTAATCAATGTTCGAATGAAATTTTTTGTGCTCAAACGGTGATTAGAGGAATGCTACTTTCCCTGTTTTAAAATATTATTTTTAAAAATTTTAATTTTACTTTATTCTTTTTAAACTAATTGAGTTATTCTACTTATCATCCATACATTACATACTTGTTAAAAGAAAAATGAAAAAATAAAATGGCTGAAATGTGGAATGTGTACGTACTAGAGATGATAAGTAGAATTATCCCTTCTTCTTTTTTTTTTTTAATTCAGAATTATACATATATTAACTAGTAATTTATAAGAAATATATCAACTAAAAACTAGGAATATTATAAATCAATAATTAATTTAGAAAAGACAAAATAATACTAATTTATAATTAAATACTTAAATGAAAAAAAACAAGATATTGTCCATTCCAAAAAAATAAAAAAATAAATAAAAATAGAAAGTACTAAGACTTCAACTCTTTGCACACATCCTCGACTGCAGCTATGCATTCCTCTATCTGTGCAAGTCGAGTACTGATCATGACTTGAGTCACAAACATCGCATCAAACTCCGTACGTAAGTCAGACATGCTAGCATTAATGTCTGTATGTAACTCAGACATGGCAGTATGGACCTACATACGCACTGCATCAAGCACCGTTGATGTCTAATCGTTGATCGTTGCACGCACTATATCGGCTATCTCCTCAAAAGTAGCTGTGTGTGATGCCTCAGCCATCTCCACATGAATAATAAATAACTATTCATTAAATTATATACTAATGGCTATTTAATAAAGTAAGACATTGTGAACAACAAAATTTCATAAAAATAATGTCACATTATGTAATATTAATTATATTAAATTAATAGTAACTAAATATTTAACAAAATGTGATAAATTTTTGTATTAATTTAATTATAATATAATGTGCATTCTCATGAAAATTGATAGGACTACAAAATGTGATAAAAATAAATTAATTAGGAATTAATATTTAGTCATATAATATTTAATAAGTTGGTTTATAACGTTTGAACAACTACAGTAGTGTTTGAGCGGTAACAGTTATCACAATGTTCGAATGACTAAAACAATGTTTGAACAGTTATATCCTGTTTGTCTAATACCGTTCGAATGCCAATCACCCGAGTTCGAACGGTATGAAAATTGAACTCAGCGATTAGCCATGTAAACCTACGGAACCGTTCAATTCCATGGGTTTTCCAACAAAATACAACCATAAATCATAAATAAACATCCTACAATGAATTTAAGCAAACCTACTATGCCTATTGATGGACAAATGGTTCTATCCCAATTCAAACAAATAACCCAATAGAAGCTAAATATAAACAATAAAATAACTAGGGAAAGAGCGTACCGATACTTGGAGGAAGAGGCTTTGACGAGGGTGTGGTTATGGTGGCAACGACAGCCTTCAATGGCGACATCCGATGGTGAAAAAATGTTTGGGCGCAAAGTGTACGGGCGGCGGCATTCCAATAACTAACCTATTTGCAAAAACATAAATGTATAGTATGGTTCGAACGGTATAACCCCATTCGAATTTATTAATAACCATTCGAACGGATATTACTTCAAACCATGTAAATATCCATATTATTTGTAAAGGCAAAAATTACCTAAGATTAGATGACTATATGATAAGGCTTATCTTATCATTATATTTGAAATTATTGGATGAATGTAAAATAATTATTGATTTATCTCAAAACAATGTTGAGTCTATCTAGAAATCTTAGAGATTGTTTCGATAAGTTATTGAGGTAAAAATCAAGTCCAGGAGGATCTGTATTTATCCAGAATGAAAGTTGAAAAGAGATAAGTCACTGCAGAAGAATGACAATTAGTCAGGAGACGTTCAAGCGACAGATTCTATCCATATGCAAAATCCTACTTCAACTGGAATTCTTTCCAGATTGTCTATTTAAGAGATCCTATTGGTTATGATCGGTAGAGATTCAGATCTATATATTTTCTAGAGCACTTTCTAGTGCATATTTTGGTGAGAAAATTCCTTAGTGAATTTTCATATTTGTGATCTCTCATTGTGTGTGATCGTGCTTCAAGTGTGAAGAATCATCGATTGGATTTCAGCCACTAGAGTTCCAAGAGAGAAGTCAATAGTTTGAAAATCGCCAGAGGTTCTGGCTACTATTGCAGTAGAAGACAAATGGGTCATTTGTCTAGACAAGAAAGAGAGTCAAGTTACAAAAATTTTGTAATTGAGAATTACTTGTAATTGATTTTTAAACAATAAGTATTTGATTCGTTATATAATCTTGATAATTGAAATCTAATAAATTTGTTCAAAGAAATTGGTAGACAATTTCATGGTTTTACAGGGGTACTTGGGGAATTTCAATTGGCATCAGAGCGTGGTTCACTCATTCAAGTGTGATCCGTGCCCTTGTAGACCATGTCGACGTCATTATACGTTCCACCATACTTCGATGGGGAAAACTATGCTTATTGGAAAGTTTGTATGAGGGCTTTTCTCAAGTCTTTGCATGAACGTGTATGACATTCGGTTGAACGAGGATGGACTAAACCCAAGAGATCTATAGATGCTTGGATGAAAGATGAAATCAGCAATTGCAATTGGAATAGCAAAGGACTTAACGCTGTTTTCATGGCAGTATCCCCCAAAGAATTTAGAAGAATCTCCATGTGTGAGATTGCTAAAGAAACTCGAGATATTTTGGAGGTTACACATGAAGGCACAAAAATAGTGAAAAATTCAAAATTACAATTGCTAACTTCAAAATTTGAAAAGATTAAAATGCTGGAAGATGAGAATTTTAATGATTTTTATGCTAAACTATTCCAGATTTAATCTCGGCAAGAATGTGGAGAATTCAAGGGTCATGAGGAAGATTTTGAGGTCTTTACCTGAAAGATTTCGACCCAAAGTTACTGTCATTGAGGAAAGTAAGGGTTTGGATACAATAAAGGTTGAAGAGCTAGTCGGTTCCTTACACACGTATGAATCCTCACTTCCTCAAATAAGAAAAGGTAAGTCCATTGCTTTAAAAACAGTAAAAGAGGATCATGATGATTTTTCTGATGAAGAAAATTTTAACAATGAAGATATGGATCTCATAGCAGGAAAGTTCAAAAAATTCATGTTTAATAAAAAGTCTAGTAGAAAGAAAAGAGGTAAAAAAACTTTCTACAAAGAAAAATTATTCTGAAAAATGGAATAAAGAAAAATCTGATAATAATGATAAAGTGAAGTGTCATGAATGTACTGGTTATGATCACATAAGAATTGAATGTCCAAATTTTAGGAAAAGTAAAGGTAAAGCAATTGAATGTTACACTTAGTGATAGTTCAGAATCTGAAACTTTAAGTTTATCATCTGATGATGACAATACTTTTGTGATTTTTTCTACTATTGTTAATGATTTTTCTAATATTGGGCTAACAAAATCTGAAAGTGATGATGATGATAGTGATTCGGAGGTTGCTCTAGTTGTGATTGATCATGAGTTAAGTTTATAGGAAGCATACAATGATGTGTGTGTAGAAGTGATCAAATTAAAGAAACTCAACAAAAAGTTGTACAATAGATTTACTGTTGTGGAAAATGAGAAAAACAATCTTTTTGAGGCATTAAAAATTTCTAGTGTTGAAGTGTCAATATTAAAAGATCAAAAGGCTGCACTAGAAAAAGAATTGAAAAAGTTTCAGGAGTGCAAACAAAAAATAGCAACATAGAAATTAGAAAAGATGTTGAGTTTTCAAAAATCTAGTTGTGATCGCACGGGTTTGAGGTATATGACTTCCCAAGGTATGGAACTTAAAGGCTCATCATCCACTGCCACTTCATCAAAAGATATCATTTTTGTTAAAGGAAGTCAAGATGAGGAATCTCCAAAGAAGGTCGTGTCTAAAACTCATCTTCCAATAGCCCCATATGATAGATTAATGACAAAGAAGTCCAACCAATGTAAGTTTAAAGGTAAGTTTATTTCTACTTGTCATTATTGTGGTGTTGTTGGTCATATAAGGCCGAATTGTTTTAACTTGAATAAAATGAAGAAAAATGGAGGTGAAAGAAATCTAAAGAGGAAAAGAAAGAGCTAGAGAATCAAGTTTGTTATATGAGTCAACAAATCAACTTTTTAAGTCTCAAACTTGGTGAATTAGCAGATTTTTGCTTTCAAAATAAAGAAAAAATCATACAAAGTGGTGTTGATAAAAAAAGGCCAAAATTTAAAGCAAAGTGGGTGGTAAAAAAAGATGTCATGTCATATTAATTGATAGGATTACTTGCATGTTCTTGTATTCTTTATATTATTGCATTAGTCTGGGACATGCATTTTATTTTTCTGTTTTGATTTTATGTTTCTGTTTTTCAGTTTTAAAAAAATATATAAAACAAGATTTTTTTGTCTGGTTTGGTTCAAAGCTTTTCTTTAAGGAAAGTGCATGCTTGATATGTCAATGTTTGAACACTTGTGTTCTCACTTAATAATTTTTGAACCTATGTATCTCTCTATTTTGTGCAATTCACTTTGTGCATACTAACCCTATGGATTATCTTGCCAAAGTTCATTTTTAATACAATGAGGAACTTATATGTATGCATATTATAATTAAAGTTCACATTATTTAATGAGATGCTCACTATAGGGGGTCCATGCCTTGAATTGACTAATACTAATTGAACCTAGTACATTAATAAAGAGTTCTCCCTTTGCCAAATACAAAAAATTGATCCATATAGAAAAATTCGGTGTTAAATCATTGCGGAAAAGGACTAACACCCTACACAGATCAATCTCCTTAAGTCCTTCTAGAAAGAATCGTTGCTCTAATCATTGTGGAAAAAGATGAGCAACAAAAATGGACATAAAAAAAAGGGTTGTGCAAACTAGTGTTTAAAGGAGATACTCATGTATCTAAGCCCTAACATAAAATTTGACTTTTGAGGTGAGTGACAATCTCTTGGGAGTATCTATAAGAAGAGATTGACTTTTAAGTCCTTAATAATTATTTTTATGGTATGCCCACCAAGTGTTTGATGTTTTGTCTTAACCAACTTGTCTCAATCATTTGCTCATTGTTTAACATACATTCATGCTCATCCATCATGTGAATTTAATCCATGAAAAGTTGAGACACATGGAAGTTGTTCATCATGTCTTTCTTAGTGTCTTCATCTTGGCACACATAAGTGATATTTATTTTATTTTGTGTCTTTTCAAATTAGTGACAAAAAGGAGGAGTATTGGAAGAGCAAATTGGAATATTTTGATATTGTGAAATTTAGGGGGAGTTTGAGTAAGTGGGAGTTTAATGGATTTGCTGAAAATAAAAAAGGGGAGCAGCAAAATATTGAGGGGGAGAACTATATACTTTAGGGGGAGCAGCAAAATATGGAGGGGGAGAACTAAGCACTGAACATAGTTATTAATGATAACTAAAATACTATTTTTGTAAGTTTACATTACATCTAACCTTTGATTATTATTGAGACTAATTTCAAAGAGTGTTCTATGTCATTTCTTCTCATTACTGTATTAAGATTTTCATCACGAGATCTTAGTCTGTTGGTTGTTTTTGTCCTAGGTACACACTACATTCATCAAGTTGGTTTTGTCACCAATCCGCCAAAGGGGAAGATTGTAGATGCAAGACATTCATCAAGTTGGTTTTGTCACCAATCCGCCAAAGGGGGAGATTGTAAAGGCAAAAATTGGCTAAGATTAGATGACTATATGATAAGGCTTATCTTATCATTATATTTGAAATTATTGGATGAATATAAAATAATTATTGATTTATCTCTAAATAATATTGAATCTATCTAGAAGTCTTAGAGATTGTTTAGATAAGTCATTGAGGTAAAAATTGAGTCCAGGAGGATCTGTATTTATCTAGAATGAAAGATGAACAGAGTTCAGTCACTGTAGAAGAGTGTTATCGCGAAATGTCAGCAATTCGTCAGGAGACAATAACGCGATATATTCTATCTGTCAGCAGAATCCTACTTCAACTGGAATTCTTTCCAGATTGTCTATTTAAGAGATCCTATTGGTTAGGATCAGTAGAGATTCAGATCTATATATTTTCTAGTGCATATTTTGGTGAGAAAATTCCTTAGTGAATTTTCATATTTGTGATCTCTCATTGTGTGTGATCGTGCTTCAAGTGTGAAGAATCACCGATTGGATTTCAGCCACTAGAGTTTCAGGAGGGAAGTCAGCAGTTTGAAAATCGCTAGATATTCTGCTTGCTACTACGGTAAAAGAAAAATGCGTCCTTTGTTTGAACAAGTAAGAGTGTTAAGTTACAAATGTTTTGTATTTGATTTTTAAACAATAAGATTAACTTTCCTGGGTTTGGCTATCTTGTAGGGTTTTACGTTTAAAGAATTCTTTAAAGACTTTCCCTTCATAACCAATCGTTGTGTCTTGCAAGTTTGATTATTTATTTTAAGTATTTGATTCGTTATATAATCTTGATAATTGAGATCTAATAAATTTATTCAAAAAAATTAGTAGACAATTTTGTGGTTTTACAGCGGTACCTGGGGAATTTCATTATTTAATATATAATAATTATTTATTATATAGTAAATATTGAATGCGAGATATATAATAGTCTACTATAATTAGTATCTATAATTAGTTTATATAATTAGTATATTAATATCTACATAGTACTACATATTATGATATTATATAGTACATGTTATACTAATATGATATATATAGTGTAGATTAATACTTAAATTAATATATATATATATATATATGTATATAATTAGTATATATATGCTATAACATATATGTTACTTATAGTCTAGTATATATGATACTATATATTCATTAGTACTTTACGATAATATAATATATATGATCGAGTATAATGATTAGACGATATTACTTTTGTGAGTATTGTTTAATATTTTACTTAAATATATAATGTAAAAAAAATAAAAAATAATTAAACATTAAAAAATGAATGTTTGAACGGTTATTATTTACCGTTCAAACGATCAAGCTAAGGGATTGAACGTTTTTAGCCACGCTTAAAAAAGTACAAACGTTTATAAGGTTTTTGGCGCCTCCTGAAACTTGAGCGGGAATGTGTCCTACCAATGGATAAGCATTGGGATAGCATTCGAATGGTACTATTCGACCGTTCAAATGCTTTCTCAAAAAATTGTCAAGCGGTAAGAGTTTGGAGCTGAAATTTTTCACATTCGAACGGTTATTATTTAACCGTTCGAATGGTAAATGTTCTGATATAATAACAAAACCCCCCAACATCCCACACTCATTCGAGCATTCTCTGTTCAACCCAGCCCCTCTCTCCTTCAAGCCAGTCCCTCTCCCATCCAATCCAGTGCCATTCTCCCTTAATCCATATTCCAAATCCTTCATTTTTCATTTCACTCAATCATTATTCTCCCACTAATTTTTTTTGTTCATTGAGCTTTGGTGGAGCTTGTGGTCATTCTTCTCCCAATGTGCATATGCTGGTCCACATTCAGGGATGAAGAGGGATGTCAAACTCCTCCCCTCTTAGGTCAGGCAATCGAACTCGTCGATCTTAATCTCATGTTCGGCCATAACTGTTCGAATGCCAACCCGTGATGTGTTTGGGGTTCCTTCCCTACCCCGTTTCCATGTTGTGATTTGATGAGATATATCACTACAACAAAAAAGAGTAATTGGGACGATTTTGATTTGGAATGAAATGAAAATCGTCCCAAAAAATTAGATTTAGGGACGAATTTCATATTTTGTACCAAAAAAATGACAGAAGATGTAGATCGTTCAAACAGTATAATTAGGGATGAAGAATCTTGTCCCTGATAATAAATCCATTCAAATGCCAATTTATAACAATCAAATGACATTACTTATCATTCGAACATCACACAATTTGAATGGGAATTATATTTGGTCGAATGACAATTTGGTGCCTTAAGTGAAAAAAGTTAGCGGGATATTAGCTTATCATTCGAACATCGCACAAAAACATTTGAATGGTAAGGTTAAAAATGTTCGAAAAGATATTATTTATGATTGAACGGGAAATTGACAAGTTAAGTGAAGGAATTTTGGTGGGATATTACTTACCGTTCGAACATACTAATACACCGTTCGAATGGTACATAATTAATGTTTGAAGGTAATTTTTAGCATTCGAACGGTGAGTAGAGGAATGCTACTTTCCAAATTTTAAAATATTTTTTTTTTCATTTTAATTTTATATTATTCTTGTTAAACTATTGAGTTATTCTAGTTATCGTCCATACACTACATACTTGTTATAAGAGAAATGAAAAAATAAAATAAAATAGGTGAAGTGTGTGATGTGTACGTACTAGAGATGATAAGTAGAATTATTTCATTTTTTTATTCAGAATTATACTTATATTAACTAGTAATTTATAATAAATTTATCAATTAAAAACTAGGAGTAATATAAATTAATAATTAATTCGTAAAAGACAAAATAATACTAATTTATAATTAAATACTTAATTGACAAAACAAGAGATATTGTCCATTTCAAAAACAAAAAATAGATAAATAAAAATATAAAGTACTAAGACTCCAACTCTTTGCACACATCCTCGATTGCAACTATGCATTCCTCTATCTGTGTGAGTCAAGTACTGATCATGACTTGAGTCGCAGATAGGGCATCAAACTCCGTATGTAAGTCAGAGATGCTAGTATTAATCTCAGTATGTAACTCAAACATGGTAGTATAGACCTCCATACGCACTGCATCAATCACCACTGATGTCTGTTTACTAATCCCTGCACGCACTATATTAGCCATCTCCTCACAAATAGCTATGTGTGATGCCTTAGCCATCTCCACATGAATAATAAATAACTATTCCCTAAATTATATACTAATAGCAATTTAACAAAGTAAGACATTCTGAACAACAAAATTTCATAAAAATAATGTCACATTATTTAATATTAATTATGTTAAATTAATAGTAACTTAATATTTAACAAAATTTGATAAATTTCTGTATTAGTTTAATTATAATATAATATGCATTCTCATGAAAATTGATAGAACTACAAAATGTGATAAAAATAAATTAATTAGAAATTAATATTTAGTCATATAATATTTAATAAATTGGTTTATAACGTTCGAACAGCTACAGTAGTGTTTGAACGATACCGATTATCGCACTGTTCAAATGACTAAAACAATGTTTGAACAGTTATATCCTATTTGGCTCGTACCATTTGAACGCCAATCACCCGTGTTCGAATGGTATGCGAATCGAACTCAGCAGTGGTTGAGTCAACTTAACCATGAAAACCTATGGAATCATTTGATTCCATTGTTTTTCTAACAAAATACAACCATAAAATCATAAATAAACATCCTACAATGGATTTAAGCAAACCTGCGGTGCCTATTGATGGATAAATGGTTCTATCCTAATTCTAATAAATAACCCAACAAAACCTAAATATAAATGGTAAAAGAACTAGGGAAAGAGCGTACCGGTACTTAGAGGAAGAGACTTTGACGAGGGTGTGGTTATGGTGGGGACGACGGCCTTCAACAGCGACGTTTGATTGTGAAAAAATGTTTGGGCGCGAAGCGTATGTATGGCGGCGTTCCAAAAACTAACATGTTCACAAAAACTTATATTTATAGTACCATTCGAACGGTATAACTTCCCATTCGAACTTTATTAATAACCATTCGAACAGATATTATTTCAAACCATGTAAATATCTATATTATTTAATATATCATAATTATTTATTATATCATAAATATTGAATGTGTGATATATAATAGTCTACTATAATTAATATCTATAATTAGTGTATATAATTAGTATATTAATATCTATATAGTGCTACATATTATGATATTATATAGTACATGTTATACTAATATGATATATATAGTGTAGATTAATACATAAATTAATATATATATATATATAGTTAGTATATATATGCCACTACATTATGTTACTTATAGTCTAATATATATTATACTTTATATTCATTAATACTTTACTATAATATAATATATATATATATATATATGATCGAGTATAATAATTAGATGATATTACTTTTGTGAGTATTGTTTAATATTTTACTTAAATGTATAATGTAAACAAATAAAAAATAAACAATTAAACATTAAACAATGAACGCTTGAACGGTTATTATTTACCGTTCAAACGATCAAGCTAAGGGATTGAACGTTTTTAGCCACGCTTAAAAAAGTTCAAACATTTTTAAGGTTTATGGCACTGCCTGAAACTTGAGTGGGAGTGTGTCCCACCAATGTATAAGCGTTGGGATAGCATTCGAATGGTACTATTCTACCATTCGAATAGAGTTCAAACGGTACTATTCGACTGTTCGAAAAGTACTATTCGGCTGTTCAAACGCTTCCCCGAAAAATTGTCAAGTGAGAAGAGTTTGTTGCTGGAATTTTTCACTTTCAAACGGTTATTATTTAACCGTTCGAATGGTAAATGTTCTGATACAGTTACAGAACCCCTAACATCCCACACTCATTCGAACATTCTCCATTCAACCCAGCCCCTCTCTCCTTCAACCCAGTCCCTCTCCCATCCAATCTAGTGCCATTCTCACTCAATCCATATTTCGAAGCCTTCCATTTTCATTTCACTCAAGCATTATTATCCCACTAATTCGTTTTGTTCATTGAGGTTCGGTGGAGCTTGTGGTCATTATTCCCCCCCAATGTGCTTATGCTGGTCCACATTCTGGGACAAAGAGGGACGTCAAATTTGATGAGAGAGTAGCGGAAAGACCTTCATCGAATGAGTTGTCTAGGGACGTGATAGTGGAATAGTTAATGGTAGTTTGGGAGAACAAATTTGGGAAGGATCAAAGAAAGAATAAGAGAAAATGGGACGCAACAAAATTGAATTGGATAAAGTGGAGTATTTTATTCAAGTTACGATATTCACCTTCGTGTAAGTTGCGACACATTTTGGATGTGATGCATATTGAGAAAAATATTTGCGATAATATCTTGGGCTCATTGACGAGCATTAATAAAAAGACGAAGGACACAGTTAAGACAAGAATAGATCTTGAGAGAACAGGCATTAAATGTAATCTTCATTTGCAAGTGGATGACAATAGGGTTTTTATGCTGCATGTATGTTTTACAATGACAATGGATGAGAGGATAGAGTTTTGCAAATGGTTGCAACGTGTGAACTTGCCAAACAGCTATACTTCGAATGTCACTAGATGAGTGAACACTGATGATTGGAAAGTAAGTGGGTTGAAAAGTCATAATTGTCATGAATTTTTGTAGAGATTGTTACCAATACGCATTCATGGGAAGTTGACTTCTAATGTTTTTACTGTATTAACTAAGTTTTTTGAAAATTTGTGCTCACAAGTATTAGATTGTGATGTGCTTAGAAGGAAGGAAGATGATATTGAAGTGATACTATGTAAATTCAAGCAGATATTTTCACCCTTTTTTATGTAATGGTTTACTTAGCGGTAAACTTACCTTGAGAAGTTGCAAGGTGGACTGGTGCAATTTCGTTGGATGTATCTAGTTTAGAGATTTATAGGTAGGCTAAAGCACACAGCTTGGAATAAAGCCTGAGCTGAAAAGTCATTAGGAGAGGCTTATATAAACAATGAATGGTTGGCATTTTGCTTGCTATATCTCAGTGGGGTTGAGATGCATTTCAATTGAGCATAGTGGAATGCTGATTTTGTAGCCAACCACTCTCCTCATGAGGCATCTGTATTCTCCCAAAATGTATTGCCCTTGAGTGCACAATCAGGTTATGACTAATTGATGGAGAGTTCTATAAAGCTTGGTTGTTGCAGAATTGTCGTGAGATTGATGAGTATCTTAGGTATATCCCATTGTTGAAGCTAAATTTTATCCATATTCCATACTATTATAGTACCAAAAGTTTGCATTAATTATATTTTTTTTCATCTACTTAGTGAGCACATGGACGACCTTAGGTCACAAGGAGTATAGAATATAGAAGCGAAGCATGAAGACGAAGTTCTGAAATGGTTTGAACAACATGTATGCATTTAAACCACAAGTTAAATTCCTTTTAGTCAATATCAAAATAATTAATTTACATTAATCACACTAAGGTCTACTATTTCACATGTTAAATTTTTCATCTACGTGATCATTATCCAGAATCAGTATCTTCTGAATTGCATGCATTGGTCCATGGTCCTTCAAACAAAAAAGTTCAATACACAGGGTACTTTGCTCAAGGTTAGAGGTTCCATAACATGGATTGTGAACGTAACCGGAAGACTCAAAATTGTGGTGTGTTGGTCAACAAGCGAGTAGAGGGGCCCCACCCCACCACTCCAGCACCCAAGTCTGCTAGATGCAGGGGAAGGGTGCCTCGACATCACACGTCCGCTAGTTGTGGGTGCGAGGGATGGAACGGGTTAGGACCTCGGCTGCCTTTCCCCCACCCCGTTATGCATATATATATATATATGTATTTCTAAAAAATATATATACTAATATTAAAATGACACCATTTTGCTAAAACCATTAAACACCCCTGATTCCCACTCTCCCAAACCCCCCTCTCTCTTATATCACGTCTCTCTCTCTTAAACCCTTACTCTCGTTGCCACTCTCTCACTCTCGCACCTTGTCATTACCATTGTTGACCCCTCTCCAACTTTTGGTAACTATTTATCTCGAGCCATTTTTTTAGGTTTATTTCAGATTGTGTGTCAATGTGTAGGAAGGGATTGGTGAATGGAGTTAGAGAATGTGATTGTAATTTGTGTACTATGGAGATTTGTGTGATTGTGGCTTGTTACTGAATTTCAACAGGTTATATCTGAACCCCTAAATTAATTTAGGATTTCAATTTGAAACCCTAAATTATGTTAGGCGTTTCAATATTTAGCCTAGGATATTATGAAACTATAAGGTGTATATAGAGAACTGTTGAGAAACCAATGGATTGCTCAAAGAGTTTGTGTCACAACTGATACATGGACATCGGTCCAAAATTTTAATTATATGTCTTTGACAACACATTTCTTAGATTCTTATTGGAAATTAAACAAGACAATACTTAAGTTTTGTCAAATTGCCAATCACAAGGGTGAGATCATTGGGAAGGCCTTACAGGCCGCAATAGATGAGTCGGAGTTCAAGCGGGTTGTGACAGTAATGGTTGACAATGCCTCTTTTAACTCAAAGTCGTCATGTCAGCTACAATTTGTAATATTTTAATATTATTCATTTCAATTATTTGACAATAAGAGGTTCTAGGCCCAGTGACCTCGGGCCCATTTGGGCTAGACCAGGGACAAATGGACCAGGTATCCATCCGAACCCTACCACCCCGTCAGTGCAAGGCAACGTGTGAGAAGTAATCTCCCCTGCCCCAGGGGGTATAGGTAGCACCCCTATTGGTTGATAGTAGTCGTGCAATAGAAGATATTGACTATTATGGTGTCATACGTGACATGATTGGACTGAAATACCTGGGCCAAAATGTGACATATTTATTTAAATGTGATTGGTGGGATCTAGGCAGTGGTAGGGTATCCATACATAAAGATAGTCACTTCACAAGTGTCAACACTCCATGTGAATGGTATGAAGATGGTCCATTTATATTTGCTTAACTAGCCCAAGTTTATTACTTGGTTGATCCATTAAAAGAGGCTAACGAAGATAGTGGAGAGATAAGTTGGCGAGTCATACATAAGTTAGTTCCTTTGAATATTTATGATGGAAGATCAATAGTGGAGGATCTAAGTGAAGATGAAGATGAAAATCCGAGTATAGATGCCTATCAAGACAGTGGACAGGGTATAAATTTGTTTTTTGGCCTTTGTACGTTGAACTAATCCTATTATGCAAAGATGACATTCAACCAGTACGTCTTGATGCATCGGTATTAAGTGATCATCCGGTTGAAGAAGAAGAATATGATTATGATGATGAAATAGATCCCGTAGATGAGATAGATGCTACGAATGATGTTATTGAAAGAGATTTTGAAACAAGCATAATGAAGAAAAAGAGGAGCAAAAATTTGATGATGGTGATGAACTAGATCCGGTAGATGAGACAGATGCTACGAATCATGTTATTGAAGGAGATTCTAAAACAATACGTCTAAGGATGATGGATATTAAATGTAGTAAATTCTTTATTTTAATTAGATTGTGCGATAGATTTTTCATAATTGCTTTATGCTAACTTTGCTAACAATTAATGATAGCTATTTTGAAAGATGACATTGAAACTTCAAAGAAGACATGTGCCTCTGCGACCAAGTACGGAACTAGTTAAGGACTCGCCAATTGAGAACCCTACCCCTAATCATCTTGATAATCCAAAGGTAGACCAATAGACACCTGGTAGTAAGTACATTGTTTCCGAGAATTTATTATTTATATACTCCTTAGGAAGAATTGTTAGATTTTTAATAATTTATCATATATTAGCTGATTCCTTGCTATGTCACAGACGTGGCTTAACACGTGGCTTGGGGTTAAAAAAAATGAGACAGCATGGGAAAATAAAGATTAATATCCCTAATGACTCCGCTAGAACTGTGGATGATAGTGGCATGTGGCTTTCCTCCTATGTTGGAAATGTGACATCCCCAGATTCTGCTTGGGATCGAACGGACATCTGAAACATTAGGACATGCAACACATGGCTACCTGCCCCCGTTCAAGACATATAAGATGCAATGTTCCTAACATGCATCTAGCATTATGCAATATTCGCAGCGGATATTTTTTTTTTTTTAGCAATATTATGCACCAAACTTATAATATCCCAAATAGTTAAATCGTAATCCAAGCATACTTAACAAAATAAACATCCACAATTTTAGTACGAGTCTTAGAATACTGTAACCTCAAAAACATGGGGACCAGACTCCATATTTACATTACCAAAATACACTATTGAGGAAGTTCGTCGAGTAACTCGTGTAACTTGACTAACGAGGCCATAATATTGTTCAAAAACTAACTATGGAAGCTGTAAGCTCCGCGTCGTGTCTGTGGCATCTAGTCAACCTCCTTCAGTCTACCAATGTCTGCTCCCTGCTCTTATCCTGACACATTGCCTACCATTTGAGGGGAATGGTAGTTGGGACTATCACGGTGAGATTTGATTACAAATCTCAGTAAGTTAACAGGAAAATTCCACACAAGTTAATTATGAATGTATGGCAGTAAAGCATGAATGCATAATTAAAGTCGTAATTAAGCATAACATAACTTGACATATAGCATGGCATAACTGACATAACCTGAACTAAAACGTGAACTGAACTTGACTTGACATGACATGAACTTGAACTTAAAATATAACATGGGCTAGCAACATAACATGAACGTGAACTTGAAACATAACATGGACTTGAATTATAGCATAAACGTGAACATACATAACATAAACATGGACTTGAATTTAACATAAACTTGAGCATAACATGACATAAACGTGAGCTTGAGGCATAATGTAAATATGAACATAACATAACATGAACGTGAACTTGAACATAACATGTACGTGAATATAACATGACATGAACGTGAACTTGAAATATAACGTGAACATGAACATAAAATAACAAGAACGTGAGCTTGAACATAAGATGATATGAACATGAACTTGAAACTTAACGTGAACATGAACATAACATGTAGGTAAACATAACATAACATAACATGAACTTGATCTGAAACTTATTAATATCTCATGGGATCTCCATGATTGCTTATTCTTATCTCATGGGATTACCATGATTGCTTATTCTTAACTTCTTGACATAAACTTGGAATCTTATTCAATATGCTTAATTAATAACGTGATCATATAGGTGCTACACGGGTCCCCTTGAGCCGTGTGTCCCTGCCGATTACCACATCACAACACAGGTATCTACACCAGCTGTGAATGCGTTAATACGTACTTCACAGTTGTTGTGGCCCCACGTATTCTACGTGTCACAATTGCTGTGTCTCACGTAGTGTATGCTCCACAGTTGTTGTGGCCCCATGAATTGTTTGTGCCACACTTGCTGTGAACACATGTAAAATAAAATATAGCTTCATCGGCGTTAGTGTCTGGCGTGCTCTGGTGATTAGCTAATTAGGTCCTATTCGCAACCTGTTGACTGTACTTCATCAACTCAGGGAATTTCACACCTATTTAGACACTCCAGCATGAACAAACGAGTTCCACTAGGATATTACCCCATCCTAGCACTTATGGTCGTGATTGACATAAATAACTTAACATGAACGTGATCTGAAACTTGACTTAACATAAACTTGATCTGATTTCTTTACTTAACATGACATACTTGCAATGGTTAATATTACATGATATGACATATATGTAACATGTGATATACTTAATATGGCATACTTATAACATATAGAAATACATGACAGAATAGATTGTGTAACAGATAAATATTCGTGACATAATAAATCATGCATAACAGATAAACATGTAATGACGTGGCATGGCATGACATATATGATAGCATACATACATAAATTGTAGTTCCCTTACCCATCATACATAAACAATAAACTGATAGTGAGTTAGAAGCTAACTTACCTCGATCGTCGCGTTCTACGCGAATAAAGCGCGAAACACGAGGAACTGTAAGAGGGTATTCTAAAAGTTAGAAATTTAATTACTAACAATTAGAAATGTGTAAAAGAGACACCTTATAGTGAAATTACCATTTTACCCTCTACATGTGGAAAAATGACCATTTTACCCCTAATTTAAGGATTTCACATCCTAACTCCAACAATTTCCAAAATTTCCATTCCTCATGTAAATTTTGTCCTAAACTCAAATATCAATTCAGAAAAATATAAAATAAAACACAACTATGGAAAACACACTTTGGCCGAAACATCCATAGGCCATTTCTCTTGATTTGTTGCAATTCTTTCTAATTTCAAAACTCATGCGTAAACGAAAATTTTGCAACAAGGATCTTCTTATCCTAAGTTTAAAACTATACTTAAAACATCCATTTATAAAAAACTAATAATCAACACCAAGCTTTTTTTGTAAAAAGATCAAAACACTTGAATCACAAGTTTTGACCCTAAATCAAAATATCTCCAAGAATTGCAAAAAATCAAATCTTACTTCTAACATATTCATAACATCATCCTAAGATCAACCAAGCTTTAAATCATCAAACTAAAGTCACAAAAATCACAAAATAACACTTGGAGTTTTTGGTTTTACACTTAGTCCAAAAACAGAAACTTTTTCATCAACTAGCTTTGATTAATCTCTTGATCAATGGCTAAGAAAATGAGATCTTCAAAATAAAGCATTACATGGTTTAAAAATATGTCCTAAAGAATATCCAACCATCAAACTTAAAAATCACATGGATAAAAATCAATAAAATATAGATATAATAAAAAAACATCAAATCTTAGGCATAACGAAAATCCTCTTGCATAGAAAAATCATATCTTTGAAACTAATACTAAATATCTTCAAAATAATATCCTAACATGAAAATAAGAGACTTAGGATCATCATATAAAAATATCAAAACCTTTAGAGTAAGATCAAACCTTGAAATATTCAAACTTCTTCCAAATAAAAACTGTTTTGCCACTTCCAGTTTTCAAGTTTCTAGATCTAAGAAAATATATCAGTAAAAGCTTTATTAATGCAACAAAACCTCAATGAACACTCTTAAACACATGCTAAAAACACTCCATAAAATTTTCGGACCAAGATAAGTCCATTAGCTTGGTCAAAAACTCTAAAATATAACATACTCTCCAGTTTCACGCCCAGAATGACCTTTCCATGGTTAAAAATACATTTGACCAACCAATGACCATGGCATGATACGAATAATATATCTACAGAAATGATACTCAAAGAGGAACAACTTGTATGAATGAGTCATCGTGTGAAAATACTTACAAAGGGTCAAAAATCTCCACACAAAAAGATCCATAAATCTGCCCTAGAGAGCTCTTTTGGGTTTCTCTCTAAGAACGGGGTGAAGAAGTGATTAAAAGGAAAGAAGTGTGTCTTGCACGACTCTATACTTCTGTAGGGGGAAGATATGGACTTGAATGACCATTTATTGGAGGTAGCTATATGACATAAAGTGGAGAATAGAGAGGGGAAAGGATTGCCTGCAGAAGCTGTGAGGTATTGAGGTTGATGGGGTGGGTTTCTCCATCTCATCAAGGCACCATTGGGTGCAGCCAAGGGCAGTTAATGGTCCGCCATGTGGGGGAGGAAACTTCTTCAAGAAACTTTGCCAAGGTGGCCAAATTCGTGGGCCTAGCTGGGCCTCAACCAAGTGGGCTTCAATTCGGGGTTTAAAGGGGATTTGGTTAGGGTTTGAGATGCTATCAAACCCAAATCCAAATTTTCTTGTCCCAATCAAATTTTCAAGGTTTAAAAGGTTGGATAATGATGTCATAACAAGAATTTGAGAAATTAATAGCATGTGGAAGTGATTTAATTAAGTGATTAAACACAATGCTAGAAATTGGATAAAAAAGGGTTTGAAGGCCAACTTTACGGTTTGGGGAAACCCTTTAGGGTTTCGGTTTCAACCAAGCTTTTGGGGTTTCAAATGGATTTCAACCATTTAGGGTTTCACTAGGGTTGAAACCATCTTTGATTTGACTCAATTTGGTTGATCAGATTAAAAAGGTTTTGCTTAGGTGGCATGATCTCACACCTTGATTTCCTTCACAAATCCATCTAATGGTTCCTCTTTGTGCCAAGTGTCTAATATTATTCACTATGTGTAGTTAAGATCTTGCCAAATGTCCAAATAAAACTTCTCTAACCTAATTTGGACATTCCACACTGTGATTTTGAAAACACTGAACTTAGTACGCTTCTCGAGGTTACCATTCACTCCAAAAAAAGCATAATAAATTTAGTACTAAAAAAATCCTAAATATTCATATTAACCTACAGTGAAAAATCATTGATCAAAACTCAACCCCGAAGTGCCCCTAAAAAAGATTTCACAGTTTCAAACAGGCATTTCGTCCTAAATTATGAAAATGAGTTATTGCGTCATAAAGTCCTAAATATTCAATTGAGTCTAGTGGCTTAACCTATAACGTAATCTGATACTTCTAACTACCTCAAACAATTAAAATCGTATTTCTGGGAACATAGTGAGTGATAACACTGATTATATTGACAGACTAAAACCTTTACGATTAGCCGATTCGTGAAACTTAAGGAGTTTACACGAGATTTCTCAAGTTTACAAAAATTCTACCATTAAATTTCTAGCGGGTTGTTACAGGAACACTAGTTTGAACTTAGGCACCCTTTTATGTGCAATCTTGGCGAGATGTTTCATCTGACATTAAGGATCTTATTTGGAGTCATGTACTGGTAAGTAGTTTGTATACCCAAAGTTTTGTTAAAATTTTTTAGCGTATTATTTATTATGTGATATTATTGTTTGTATGCACCGGAACATTAATTATTCATTTATTATGATGAATTTGAGCTAAAGTCTGATCTTGAAGAGGAGGTAAAAACTCTGAATGAGTTGATGACTACATTATTTCAACATTACAAAGGTAGATGTCATGAACACTTCAGGAGCTTTTAGATGTTGGAGGAGGCTGATCAAAAATCTTTTTAAGAAATGCATTTTGATGATTGGAAGAACAGCTACGACCTTTTCGCAAGCCCAGATTATAAGATAATTGCATTTTTTTTCCTGTAACTTATATAAATTATGTCATGGCTTCGTAGGTTATTTAACATTGTTACCTTTTTTGTGATGAATAGTTGAATTGTAAACCGTCACAAAATATATGCCATGACGTCTTGGTAGTGCTTATACGTCACTAGTTTCTAACCATCACAAAAAACATTTTGTGACGGTTTATTTCTTTTCTGTGATGGTTTCTTCCGTCACAAAACAAGCTTTTTGTTGTAGTGTAATTAAATTATTACATTCACATATTCCCGAAAGCTTAATCATTTATCTTCTCATTAGCTCAAGGTTTTGAAGTTTCCAATGAAGCAAAAATGGACATGAACTAAAAAGTATAAACTAAAGAAATTGAAGAAGCAACTATGCTTCTCTACACATTTTCTTTAGAGAAATGTTACTTTTATTTTAGATTTTGTCATTTGAAATTACATTTGTTAATATACACATTTTAAAATGGTGTTAAAAGAAAAAAAAAAAAAAAAGGTAAAATCTAAGTAGCATTACTTTTTTCTTAAAGGGCCGTACATTATAACACAAGCAACGTTCGAGTTTTGATTACTAGATATGTATTTAAAATATAAATAGGGGTCTAAGGCAAAATTTAAAATATGCCTTTTTTTATTTATAATATAATAAAATATAAATTATTATTTAAATATAATTTAAAATTTTGTATTTAATATAATAATTTAAAATGAAGCTTCATTGTAAATTTTCTCTTAAGTTTAAATTTATGCAAAATTATTTTAAAATATAAATATTCATTGATTTAGATATAAAATTAATTTTTGTATTGCGCCTTGCACACATTAAGAATATTGAAAATTGTGCTTGATTTAAAATTTAGTTTAATTCAATATTTTTTTTACCCTCAAAAACAAAAAGTACAAATAAAAATTTAGTTTTATTTAAGGGGCCTGCCATATAAGGTGGGCCTTGGGCAATGGCCTAAGGGGCCTTACCTTTAAGCCCGCTCTGCAGCTAGGTACAATATAAATGGTTTGTTTCAATTTCATATTAATCTGAGTGACGTTGTTGCAAATTGGTAGGATTGGATATATGGAAAAGCTGTGGAAAACCATGGTCGTACGTACGAGTTCCCAGCCCAAACTCAGACATAATTATTTTTTATTTATTTTTAATTTTTTTAAGGATGAACTCAGACATACTTATAATTTAGATAAGAGTTGGTTGAGTTCTCTCTCCCATGCAGTCGCAGTCTTAATTTGTAACTCACCTTAATAATTACCTAAAGCTTGGTTCTCGAGCCAATATTAATAATGTCATTCATTCGATAAGAAAAAATAATATGGTCCAACACTCGTATAAAGAAATCAAACATTACGATAATTATTAAATATTTTTAAAATAATATTGGTATATAATCATATTAGGTAAATATCAATTTTAATTGGCACCTTCTTACATATATACATATACATATATATATACACTACGTGTCAGTAATCGATAACTATTAATTAATGAAGATTAAATACCTAGGTATGACCTTTATTATGTATTATTAATTAGAAGCAGTACAGTTTCAAAAAGATTTTATAAATAAACTTACAAACTGACATGATTTTGTATGATTCGTTAAATCTATTTTATAATAAAATTAATTTTATAATCTAACGTACCACGTCAAGTTATATGAATTTACAAATTTACTTTTGTAAAATCTCTATATAGTTAAAACATATATAATATTTTATGGTTCCAAGGCTAGTTTTCATTACAAGATAGAGACTAGAGACCATTGATTTACATTAGTAAGAAAAACAAGTGGATGTGCATTCGATACAAGCATCATGATATTATATATATGGACTTTTTCAATACCAGTCTCTATCTCTGTCTGTCTCATAATCTGATTGGCAAATTAATACAAAATTTTTGGTTAATTTCCAAGTATTTTTGGTTAATTTCCAAGTGATTTAGACTCCCATTTTGTCTTTTCTGTTTGTTTGTTTTTCTTTTTTTAATATATAGAAGTCTAGGGTTTGACTTGTAATTTGCAAGTTTCTTGACTTGCGTTTATGGCCAAGGTTCTCTATATATATATAACTCGTGGTTGTTAAAGTAGCATCTGTTTTCTGCAAAGACAAAGCACCGTTGTTTTGTTCACATCATGATGGAACGTGCTAATTGTAAACTGATCCTCCATGCAGCTTGTTGAACCACTGTAGCTCAGTCATTTATATTTTATTATTTTTTTCTCTCACCATGCAGAAGTTGAATTTGTATATATTTTAATGTTTTGAACTTGAAAATGAAGTTATTTATATATATAATGTTGGTATTGAAAATGAAGTTATTTAATACCAACAATGAAGTTATGTATTCAGATGTATATAGATTGTTGGTATTGAAAATGAAAATAAAAATAAAAGAGTATTAAAAAAATGCATTTAAAAAGTAGATAAAAAATAATAATATTTTATCATTTTATGATGTAGCATTATATAATTGAAGACTATTTACTATATTTTAATTATAAACTTATCATCTAATGACACATCAATTCATGATGAGAGAATAATAAAAAAATAGATGATGAATAAGTATTTGTGGCCACCAATATCTTGCCATCGCAAACTGAAAAAGGGCAAAAAAGAAAATCTCGCCACAAATTATGCTCTTGTGAGTTATTATTTGTGGTGAATTAAGTTGACGTCTTTCATGGCTCAATATATTTTTTGTACCGATGCATGGCAATACAAACTCATCACGAAAAATATGTTTGGGTAGCTGCAAATAGCCCCCCTATTTTTCTAAGTATTCATGATGTCGATACTCATGTTATCAATTATGCAAATATCACGTTATATATATAGCAATGTTATCTACAATCACGGATTATAAAAAATTTTATCTAGGTAATTTTATTTATAAAAATTTTTAAAATTACAAAAATTTCCTTCTTAAAATGATATTTTTTTACATTTAATAAAGAGTCTACACATACAATTTATAAGTGGAACTGTAAATAAAATTTCTTATATATATATATATATATAGATAAGCACACATGTACATTAGCTAGCTAGCCTGCATGCTGCATGACTATTACTCATCATAAGTACTATATATTCTATTGTTTACACCGAGGGTCACATTTTTAGTTTAAAATATTTTTATAAAACAATATTTCCTTATTTAAATATAATTGTAATTTATATAAAAGGTTACGTTGCACATGTATTATTTTTTGAAATTTATAATATGGGTTAGAAATATTGTACTTAATGGTATAGTACTTTTTGGTGACGTTGCTTTCAATTGATGCATCATGTATTAATTAATTTGTTTGTATCCCAAGCGGATGTGCGTGATTGGTGCACGAACAGCTTGGATGACCAATTATTTAATTTCTTAATTTCCAATCCAATCTAATTGTTGTAATTAAAGAGACTTGAGTCAATACTACTCAATATTAGGTCACAGTCCTAAGTGTTTGGTTCTTTGGGATACAGCTGATTAATTATATAATGAGTCTTCGGTCCACTGTTCATTTAAAGATTGATTGATAATGATGCATCATCCTCAACCACTAAGTTCATAAGATACATTTTTTCTTGCTATATATGGCCAAATTAGCGTTCAAACATCCTTCAATATATAATAATGTTTTTTTTTTTTTTTTATGAGAGTGGATCAATGAGTAATGAGTTACATTTAACTCTTTTTTATAATTTTGTTTTAAATGGAATGCGGTTTTAGAAGTGAAATTATCATGAAAGATTCTACTTATAAGTCGATATGAATAACACAGATGATAAAATGTTTTCATTACATAATTTAATTTAGAAAATAAATTTTAAATTTTAAACTTTACAAATTAACTCTTACGATTTAAATGATATGGATGATGCGTTCTGTATAATAATTTGATAAATTTATTATAAAGTAAATTATAAATATTTGTGTGAATATTGTTACTCGTGGATCCTAAATTCCTAATTTTTCTTTTAAATTTTTATGCTTTTATTTTAATTTCAAATTTGAGAAGAAAATATGGTATTCTTAAGATCCATTTTCGTGGAAAACTTCTATATATTAAAAATAAAATTCAAATTTTTAATTATTGATCAGCAAGTTGATAATTTATATTTTATTACCAAGAGATTAGATGGTCCTACCCCTTGAGGTCATGGACTCTTGATAAGAAGACTTGAGATTAGTTTTGATTTATTTAAATTATAAAAATGACCAGTAAGCTTTACAAGCCAAGAGAAATACGACTAGATGCTGATAAATAGCCAGTATGACTGAGGTGACGTTTAAATTTTATACTTTTTATACCGACTGACCAATAAGGTTTTTGTATTTTTATTTACTTTTTGGGGAAATTATATATTAATAAAATATATTAAAAATGTTTCTTAATATATTTAATAATATATTGTAATATATAATACAAAAATATTATAAACATAATTTGAAGTAACAAAAATATTATCAAATATATTTATCAATTAGAGATATATGACATATATTTATAATAACTAAAGATAGATAAGAGTTTTTCTTCTTTAATAAAAAGTTAATATATCTATTATTAGCTAGAAGAAGGAATATTACAAAGAACATACAAAGAAAAATCATGAATAAAATAAATAAATTAGAATAAAATAAGAAAAGTCTTAAAAAGACTCAAAGAATAATAGAAAAAGACTCCAAGAATAATAGAATGAAATAAGAAAAGCCTGAAAAAGACTCAAAGAATAATAGAAAAGTCTCAAAGAATACTTATAGAGCCAATATTTTGTTTTTTGAAAAATTTAAATCTTTATTAAATTTGGAGCTATATCTTGATTCTATTAAAACCAAAATATACGTTTTTAAGTTTTTCTATAAAATAAATATATATATATTATTCTGATATTTTGGATAGATTGATGAGGGTTTTATCAAATTTTTAAAGGGGAAAGCAATATTTATGTTTTTTATAAATTTATAAATGATAACAGATCAGAGTCGCTTTTTCTTTTTCTTTTTTCTTGTCAATTTTGACACATATTTGTTAGGTTTGATTAATATCTTCATTTCTACCTAAGTTGTATTTATGGTATTTTGTGTATTTCTATGAATAACAAATATGTACACAAGATATGCAAATTTAATAATATGAATAATTCTATTTTATAATTTTTATACAACACACCATCTTCGTTATTCTATGACTGTTATACCTACCTCGCTATAATAAAAGAGTGAATTTATACCCTATTAAATAGGAATTCATGTGATTACTTGAACCAAAATGCTCATTTATAACTTCTATATTGGATTAAAACACCCCTACTACATATAATGCGCTGAGCATAGTATTTCTCTTATAGTTGCCAAGTTAGGCTAAAATGCCCCTGGTAATATCCAAAAGGACTAAAGTACCCTAAACATATTAGATTAGATAAACACCTCTGATCCCAATCAAATCAGCTGATCAATAGCCTAAAATTTCCATATTAGAATTATCAAGTTAGAAAAGCTTGGGCTGGACAGGTGTTAAAGGTATTTTGCACCAGCCAATGATAGGGTGCCACGCATACACTCCAGGAAGACTAATTTTGAATCCGCATACACTCGATCAGTCTTTTCATGTCCTGTTTTCCCCTTGCCCCATCCTCTGTTTCCTTCGAACCTGAGAACTTGTGTCTTCTCTCCAACATCTTCTTTCCACTCTCTTTCTCTCCATCTCATGCCCGATCCTATATGATGAACAAAAGTGGGTGCTGACGATGAACAAAAGCAACGCCCATGATGACTCATGCTGGACGCCGGCAGGTGTTATCTTCTCTACAATTTCTTCTTTGCATTTAAGGATTTCTTCTCTTGATTTTCTTAAGATTAGGGTTTTATTCATTTTCTTGGATGATCAGAGTTAAATGCCTTGGATTGAAGTATTGTGTTTGTATGGCTGTTGCAATTGTTGAAATCTCATTTCTCTTTGGAAATAAGCAAATTCCCCAGGAGTTGAGTTGTTTGTCTTATATTTGAGCGTTTGAGTTGAAATGATGTTCCAATATGTTATGTCAACCTGAAGGATTCAAACGAGATTCAAACAAACATGAATTTGGTTTAAAAAATCAAATTCAAAGTCACCCGTCCATGCCCAAAACCGGAGTCACCCCCTTTTGTGCTTACTTTTGAGCATCTATCTCTCTGTTTCAATCCCACATTCATAACTTATCGAAAAGGTAGAGATAGAAGGAAGCAGCACAGGAAATATTTGAGAGGGGTAATGGGGTGCATTGTGTGAGGCAAGAGATAAAATCCCCCCTAGAATTATATATTTGAGTGTGCTTTCAGAATTCAAAGTCTAAAAAAATTTAAATTTAATTAGTGAGAGTGTAATTGAAAATTAATATATCTTTCTGGCTTTTATGTAGAAGTCCCCAAGCCCCCTTATCAGCCACATTCAAATTTTCAGCAGCTTGTAGCTTAAAACATGGCTTTCTACACTATCAATATATAATAAGCTTTATTTCATTTTTTAAGTTAGGAACTTGAGCATTTGTCTTGTATTTTAATTTCATCATTTTCTATACAAGAGGATCTACTCACTAGGTCTCAAGATATTAGATTGCTTGAATGATGAGTACATCAAGAGATCATGTCGAGATTTTGGATAGTTCTAATTCTAGTGTCGATGAAGTTGAAATAGTTGAAGGGGATGGTGAGGTTAAACTCGATAGGAACATGCCCGAGGAAGGCCATACAATCTCATCTTCATATGTGGGGCTAGAGTTCGACAACGTAGAGGATGCACTTAGTTGCTATAAAGCCTTCTCCAGATGAGCTGGTTTTAGCACTCAAAAAAATCATACTCTGTTGTTAGGTATAGACAAATTATTAATTGGTGTAGAGTATGTGTGTTTGAGAGAAGGGTTCCGTCAGTATAATCTTAAATTTAAAGAGAGAGCAAGATCCAAGGCTTCGGAAACAAAGTGTAGATGTAAGGCGATGATGACAATAAAGAAGAATGGAGACAAATGGGTTGTGTCCAAGTTTGTACTTCAGCATAATCATGAGCTGTTGACACCTCGGATTACAAGTTTGCTTCATGGGCATAGACAGGTGACTTCGACTCAAAAAAATTTAACACACATGCTAAATGAGTAAGGGATACCAACACGGAAAATAATGTCCATTTTGAGTAAGGAGCACGGTGGTGATTATAATATTGGTTGCATTCCTAAGGACATTCAGAATTATTTGGGCAATGAAAAGAAGAAACTTCTTGAAGAGAGAGAACACAAAAGTTATATGAATACTTTTTGAGTTGCAAATGTAATAATCTATGCTTTGTATACTCAATCCAAGTTGATGCAAATGGGTCAATGGGAAATTGCTTTTGGGTAGATGGTAGATCATGAGTTGCATATCAATATTTTGGGGATGTTGTTACGTTCGACGCTACGTACCTAACAAATCGGTATAAGATGCCCTTTGTCCCATTCACTGGAGTTAATCATCATCATCAATCTGTGATGTTTGAATGTGTGTTATTAATAAATGAGACAGCCAAGTCTTACACATGGTGATTGAAAACTTGGTTAGAAGCAATGCGTGGTCATGCTCCCTCTACAATAATAACTGATGATGACAAGTCAATGGCTAAGGACATCAAGGAGGTATTTCCCAATATAACTCACAAATTGTGTTTATGGCATATCCTACAAAAAGTCTCTAAACATCTAGCTCATGTTTACAACAAATATCCACAATTTAAATATGATTTTAACCACTGTATTTATGAGACATTAATTATTGAGGAGTTTGAGTTGGAGTGAATTGAAATATTATTGAAGTACAAGTTGGAAGAATATAGTTGGTTGCAAACTATTTATGTAAAGAGAGAAAAGTGGATGCCTACTTACTTGAGATCTATATTTTGTGTTGGAATGTCCACAACTCAACGAAGTGAGAATGTGAACAAGTTTTGTAAAGACTATATTCATTCAAGTACGATGATAACTGAGTTCATCCATCAATATGAAAAAGTTTTGAATACCCGTTATCTAAGTGAGAAAGAGAAAGATGTGAAGACAAAAAATCAAGGTCAATTATGAAAACTTTTTACTGTATTAAAGAGGTCGTGGCCAAGTTATACACAAGAAAATCCCTTTTGATCTTTCAAGAAGAGTTATTTAGTAGCCAACGGTTCAAGTCACACAAAACACGTGAGGAACATGGAACGAAAATTTATTTGGTGGCCATTCTGTGGAGAGAAGCTGGCATATGAAGTAATACTTGGGAACAATAAAAATGTTGTCTCTTATATATGTCTTAAGTTTAAATTTATTGGCTTTCTATGCCGGCACATCCTACAAGTTTTGACAAGAAAAAATTGTTTGGAGCTTATTTAGCAATCATATCTATTAAAGAGGTGGACGATCAATGCAAAGAGTCGCATGGTATAATGGATACGTGTCGATGAGGCGCCATTGAAGATAATTCCAACTGCATTTGATAAGAAACATCGATTGATGAGACAATTTTATATAGTTGCAGAGATGGGGTCACTATTTATTAAGAAATATGAGCATGTTTCAAAGGGAGTAGATACTATTCATCAAAAGCTTCTCTTGATGAGTGGTGATGATGGTGATGGTGATGGTGGTAACACGGCGGACATGCGGTCCAGAGCCAAATAGCATCAAAATTTTCATTACAAGATTCCCCAATCATTATTTCTAGAGGTAGGCCCAAAACTTTACGACAAAAGAATCCAAGAAAAATGTGCCAACAAAGAACAGACAATGCATCATTTGTAAACAAGAAGGGCATGTTAGAATGAAATATCCATAACATAGGTACTTGCAATGATTTCATTATGTTTCTAATTATGTCGTATGTTCCTTGTATGAAGCTTTTGTAGCCATGATGAAATATTTTTTTTATAATGGTATGGGCGAACCAAGTTCAACTACATTACCTATACACCCGGCCACTATGTCAACAACATTTGATATGTATAAATACTAATCTTATATTATTTATTTTATATGTAAATGTTTGATTTGGTCACTTATTGTGATGCACTTTGTGAAAATGTTTCTTGTTTTGTAGGAATATGTAATTCTCAACAATGTCACAAGATAAAGAGTATGGAGCATCGTGAAATTTTCACTTTTCAAAAGACAATTATTATTGGGCAGCTAATGGAGTGGAATTTTGTTAATTATTGTAGACATGATATTTTATAGCCATTATACTTTTGTTCCTAGTATTATTTTGTAGCGATGGTACTTTTGTTGGCTGTATTGATTTCTCTAGTTGGGTGTAAGTTGGCTGTAATGGAGAATTTAGTTGGCTGTAATTACTGTAGCCATGATACTTTTGTTGGCTGTAATGGAGAATTTAGTTGGCTGTAATGAAGAAAGTGGTATGGCTGTAAGTTGGCTATAAATTGGTTGTAAGTTGGTTGTAAGTATGCATAGTCGAAATGAATCACTATTTGGTAATTATTCTTAAGTTTCTGTGCGAGGTTTCTAACTAATTTAGCTAAAAATTTGCATAAGTTTTTAATTTGATTATTATTATTATTATTTTTGAATCAGAAAACATGAGAAGACCATCTATCCAATATGTTTAGTCTTTATATGCTGCTTAAATTCATATAGTGGGGCCCTTAGAACAGTTTATAAAGGTAAACTTCAAAATGATGAGTGGGTCACCATAAAAAAGATAAAATATAGAGACACCAACAATATTGACCAAATCCTAAAATTGCTCACGCCATAAGAAAAATAAATACAACTTGTCCCGATAAGCCAAGTACATCTTAATGTAGCATTAAACAATTTACAAAGTGTGAAGGCTCATAAAATTTCGAAGTAAGAAATAACACAATAAATAAATTTCAAAGCGTGAAGGCTCCTTGCAATTCAGCTAGCTCGAGGCCAAGGCCGTCTTGCAGGCGTGCGCCTACCACGCTTGCATCCTCTCCCTCACAGACCAGCATATTTGTAGAAAAAAAAAAATCAAACATTATGATAATTATTAAATACTTTTAAAATAATGGTATATAGTAGTCTCATTTCATACCATGTAAATATCAATTTTAATTGGCACGTTCTTACGTATTACGTATCAATAATACATAACTAACTAATAATTAATGACTTATTGGGATCGACCATTGGGTCAGTGGCTTATCCTCAACAAGTCTTAGTATACATTAGTAAGAAAAACAAGTGGAATTGGATTCGATACAAACATAGTCACTACAACAAAAATTGGATTTAGTGACATAGGAAACTATCACAAAAAATGACCAAAACGTCACAAAATACATTTGATGACAGTTGAAAACTGTCACCACGACCTTCACGTAATGTGCATCACAGAATACATTTTGTGACAGTTTACTATACAACCATACTAAAAATATTTTTAGTGATTGTTGGCGGTGTGCCGTTTGATATAACGTTTGAACTTAAAATTTAAGGTTCGAATGTAAATCAGACTAATTGACATCTGAATGACAGAAGATAACGTTTGTTGATTATAGTTCGAATGTATCATATTTACGTTTGAACGTTACGTTCAAATTTAGATTCCAACGTAAGCAGACCAATGTCCGAACATACGTATCATAACGTTTGGACGTCAATTCGAATGCTGACAAAATAGCATTCGAATGCAAGAAGTACGTTCGGAGGTTTGGAACGTTAAACGTTTAAACATTCGAGCATTATGTTCATTTGATGGTAAGAACGTTCAAACGTTTTGTTATAATATTGTGTAATTACATTCGAACGTGGATTCGAATGTGAAACACTGTTTAAACGTATTTTATTTACATTCAAATGTAAATATCATAAATATTAAACTTGTCCAATTAAAAAATATACCAATTATATCAATTGTATCATATTACATAACATATTTCACAACCAACAATGTTTGCAACTGTTTCCAAATTAGATATTAAAGATATAATACACTGATAAAATTCATTTCTTTTTCTTTCCTCATCCACCGCGATTCTATTGCAGTGACATAACACGCTTCATTTGCAACATCATCTCCCGCTGCACTTGCTCTTGGACCTCACTGTGTATTCTTTTCTCCTGGTCTCTTTGTTGGTCCTGCAAACGCATCTCTAAATGTGAGTGTCGCTCTAAGAGGGATTCCAACTTTTGCTGTCTGGACCTTATATACTCATTTTCACGCTGTGCAGCTTTTAAATCTTTGATAAGATTATTAATTTGTGAAGTTGATGAGGTTGAGGAGGATGACCTGGAATGCTTGAAAGATCGTCCCAAACTCCTTGCCATACTAGAGTTGGGCCTAAGTACTTGCGTGAAATTGTTTATGTCACTAGGAGAGGATTCCTGGGAAGCTGACTCCATCTCTATCATTTTTTCCTACAATTTGAAAGATCAAAACACATAATAAGTAACATATTAAAAGAAATACAAATAAAAAATAAATTATTTACATGTTACATAATTTATTTACCAAAAGGAACACTGCTTACATAATTATCTACAGCGGTAGGATCTATCCACTCACTACGCTCATTAGTGTGAGCAGCAGCATAGACATAAACGGGAGAAAAGTTTTCAAGATCACCACATTTCTAACAAAACGACATTAGCAATTTTATAAAGATAGTGTTAGTAGTTATATAAAAGAATAGAAGAAAAATAAATGAATTATATAGTTTATTAATTACCATTTTTTTAGCAAGATGATGGAATGATATTGAACCAGCACGATGGTGGATAGTCAGAGCGGATCTATTATGTGCATTTGTAGAGCTTAAGTGCTACAAAATTAATTAAGAATGTTATTTGTAATATATATACATATAATATAAAAAAAATATAAATGTAAATAATTAAAGGAAATAAATCTAGAATACCTGATATTTTGGAGATGCGAAAAGATCACAATATTTCTCCAATCGTCTAACTTCATCTGCTGGAAAGAGGATTGCACAGCCTCTAGAAACGTCTCAAACTTTTTGAAGTGGTCATGACATCGTCCCTTGTGACGTCGAAGTAGTGTAGCCATTAACTTATTCACAGTTCTCAAATCCTCACTACAACCAAAGTCGAGGTCAAATTTATCCTAAATATAAATTAATTACGTTAAAAATATGATATACTAATCTAGGTGAAAAAAATGAACTCTCAAAGTAAACTCACCAACACAAGGCTCCGAATGTGCTCCTTAATCTCATTCAGAACATATCACCAGGAGTGCACATAAAATGGAACATAAGCTCGAACTACTGTGCCAATATAGGAGGAAAGCGCTACTGCACTATCATCTACTCCTCTAGTAGAATTATCAAGAATGGTGACCTTCAATTTTTCGTGCCTTCAGTTTTTCTCAAGTGAGACGCAGTGTGTATAGTCACGACCGCGATGAGTGGATGCATCAACTAATAGATAATAGTATAATTTTTATAGTTATATAGTTATTGAGACAAAAGTATTAATTATATAATTAATTATCAACGACATTTCCTTACTAGTGGGTGTCGACTGTGCATCATTCTTTGTAGTGTTAACTTTATCTTCAGGAACGGATTCCTCAGGTGAGGAATCCTCAATGGGTTCGAGACTTGGACTTGGTAGAGGAGGCAATTTCTTCTTTGTCGTTTTGGCGGCATCCTTGAAAATAATTAATTATATCAAAAAAAATTAATTAGAAGAAATTAATTTTAATATAAAATTCTATAGTCACCTATATGAATAAAGTTTTTAGTACTTTTAATTTTCATCTTCAGATGTATTTTCCGTGCTTGTTTCAGAATCTCCCTCTATAGCATCTTCGCCATCATCATCAACCTCTTCTTCATCCTCCTTATCCACTCCCCCCCTCCCCCCGGATTCTTCTTCATCTTCTTCCTCACTTTCTTGAATTGAATGATCATTTAATACAGACGGGTCGAGATGGACGGGCGGGACATCATCTCTCCACAAGGGGAGCAACTCGAGTGCACCAAGGTCAACAAACAAGTTAATACCCTCTCAATCTTCCTGGTAGGCCTCTACAATCGGAGTGTCAATCTTCATCTCCACTATTATTGTAATCTGCTCTTGTTCCTGCTTCATATATATTTCGAGGGACAAATTTTTGTACGACTCGCCAAGTTATCTCTCCACTATCTTCATCAGCGCTTTTCATTGGATCAATCAAGTAATAGATTTGAGTAGTTTGACAAGTCAATACGAATGGATCATCTTTGTACCATTTAGATGCAGTATTGACACTCGTAAAGTGATTATCCCCATATATCGAAATCCGACCACCGTCTAGATCCCACCAATCATATTTAAAGACATATGTTATAGACCCACCCAGATATTTCAATTCGATAATATCACAAATAATACCATAATAATCAATATCATCTGTTCCATGACTCCTCTTGACCAACACACCATAGTTTTGAGTCTTTCTATTATGTTTACGGTCCAGAGTATAGAATCTATAACCTCGAACCGTGCATGCAATGTATCGAAGTGCTCTATTTGAAGGACCATGGGCGAATACATACAGTTCAGGAGAGACTGATCCAGGATCACGAGCACGTTGTTCCAAAATCTAACAATTGAAATAATGTATATTTATTAAATATTACCTAGAGTTAAAACTTTCAAAATCTAACATATTAATAGAGTTTAGTTCATACACGTTGTTCAAACCATCCAAGAAATTCTTCCTTGTGTCTTGCCTCTATATTCTCTATACCTTCGGTCTTAAGTTTGTCCATGTGCTCACTGTATTTAAGTGCAAAATCATATTATTTTTTAGAACAAAAGTTATAGTTAAACTTTTGAAACTAGAATTATTTGAACCTTTTACAACGACGCACCTGAGATAGTGATCAATCTCCCGACAATTATTTAGCACGTATCATCGAACATTACCCAACTCTGTATCAATTAAATCGTAACTCGTTTGTGAACCCAATGGTCATACATTCTAAGAAAACACTGATAGCTCACGAGGAGGCGGAGCAGCAAGATCAGCATTTTGCTCTTGACGATTAAATCGTGTCTCAACACCATGAAGAAATAGAGAGCAAAATGTTAACCATTCATCGTGTATATAGGCCTCTGCGCTTTAGTCGACCCCAATATCTTTTAATTGGATACATCTAATGAAACTACACTGGTCTACCCAACAGTACCTCCCGGGATAAATGTATTGCTAAAATGGACCATGACATAAAAAAATGATGGTGGAAAGATCTGCTCGAATTTACATAATATAGTGGCAATGTTTTCTTCCAATTTCCACAGCATATCTCGATTTACTACTCGTGCACACAAATCCTTAAAAAACATACAAAGTTTGGTTAGTACATTAGATGTCAGCTTCCCACGAATTCCCACCGGTAATAACTTCTGCAAAAATACCTGACATTGGAAGGGTGCTTAAAGTAGTTGTATGTGTTGAATAAGTTCTTTGTAACTCATCAAATTATTTTATGATGAAAACTCACCAACTAGAGTGACTGAATACAGACCCATATCTCTTTGTAATGTGTTGTATAAGCTCATTTCAAAAGTAGTTGCAAATAGATTAAAGCTTATTTTGCCCCATATTATTTCTAGCACTCAGTCTGCTAGAAATAATTGGACTGGGACCGGACCAGACTCATTCGGTCTAGTCCGGTCCGATCCAAAAATGACCGGTCCGGTCGGTTTATCCGGTCCGGACCGTTCGACTTTCAGCCCTACTTTTAAGGAATTAATTTCTCTTGAGACTGGAGGGAATAAAAATTTAAATTGAATTTATTTTCCTAGTACTTTAGTGAAAATTCCTTCTCTTCTGTTAGAGAGAAAGGGTAAAATAAGGCAAGAAATGTGTTTCTTAATATTACTTTAGTGTTGATATTTTTTACTAGAATAAATGTTGTTTTAAAGCAAATTTCATCATTGCAAATATGTGCATTTGATAATTTATAATTTATGTTTAATTTTGCTCCATTAGTTTGAGATATTGTCTTCTTGGTTTTTTTCAAAATACTTAGAAGGTATTATTCCTTCTTGTATGTAGTTTAGATCTGCACCTGTATCTAATAAAGCGATTGCAGAGAAAAAGAATTCTTCATTAATAGAAATAATTATTTCAGTATACCATTTTTGAAAATTTATTTTATTACGTATATTAATAAAATTATCTGATTCTTCTTTGGTAATTATTGCTGAGCTTTCTCTTTGTTCTTTTTTGGGAGTATTATTATTTTTATCTATTTTTAATAATATGATTCTTGTAATAATTGTTCATTAGAAACTTTAAGTTTAGTATTAGAAACTTTCAAGTCTCTAATTTCTTTATTTATTTCATTAATTTCTTGTTGTGAGTCTTTTAGAGTAATATTTTGTTTTTCTGTTTGGAATCTATTTACTATTTCTAGAAAGTTATATGATGAGAAGGTTGAAGTAGGTACATAAATGATAGGATTAGTAAAAGTATCCTTTAATTTTTCTAAATATTCTTTCATTTCCAGTCGATTATGAATTTTATCTATTAATTCCAATATAATATTTTCATGTGATGATAAGACATTAATGGTTTTGTTACAAATACAATTATTTTTATCTAGACAATTATAAACATGTACCTCATCTTCTTCTGACTCACTACCAGAAGATTGTTATGAGAAACTTGATTCTTTGAATTGATAAATTTCATCTTATTCTGAAGAGCTTTCATCTTCCCCACTTGATTGTATAAAAATATTTAGTAATTTTTCTTTTACTGTTTCAGGTACATCTAATTTGTTAATTTCTTTTTTAACTTTACAATTTGATGCATAATGTCTAGTTTTTCCACATTTATAACAAACAATTTGTTTTTTCTTTTTATTAAACTTTTTTGTACCCTTTACTGGTTTATTATATACTTGTTTTTCTTTTATCTTTTTGTAAGGTTTTTATATTTTCTTTTTTTATTTGGATAATTCTTATAAATTCTTTTTCCCTTTTTACGTCTTTTAGAATGAGCTAATAATAAGGAATAATCAAACTGTTCACAAAAGGTACCTAATTCTTTCTTAGCAAATTTCTTTTCTTTTTCCATTTGCTTTTTTTTAATCTTAAGTCATTACACATAATCAGCCCAGTTCTATTAATAGCAGATATTATATCTCCATATGTGAGATTAATAAAATCAATAGTACCATCTAATTTTACTAAAAATTCTTGTACATTTTGGGCGAAGTAATATGGAAGTCCGGCTATGAACTTTTCCTTCCAATATGATTGTTGACAGTCATCTCTGATCATAACTTTAGTTAGAAAGACATCTTTATACCATCTAAAATCGAATAATTGAGAATATCTTAAATGGATTAATAAATCACTAGTTCTTTCTTTAAATTGAACATGATCACCTACAAAATGCTTTGTTAATATAAATATTAGAGTATTAACAGCATCTTCTATAGGTTAACATATTCTATTTTAATCTCTTATATATTTTCATCATGTTTATAAGTACTTAATATTCTTATTCTTTGTTCTTGGTAAGATAATGATCCCACCAACCTTTTAGTTTGCCAGTGAAACCTGTAATCAGAACATATGCTACTTGATGATCTGTCCTTCTATTGGGTTTATAAACATTAGCTACCATAATCATTTCTTGAAAATGATTTAATATTTCATATTCAGATAACCCATCTATATTCCATTTATATAATGTATCTGGTGAAAAAGCAGATTCTACTATATGTTCTCTTTCCTCGAAATGAATATCCGGAGGTGTAGGTTTTGGATACCAATTACGAGTAATAGAAGTATTCTTTTAGACTCCCTAGGGTAATGATCATAAGTATGATTTCCCTTAATCTTATTTATTTGTAAATCTTTAAATTGATTTTTAATATTATAAATTTCAAAGTCAAATAAATTAGGTGAATTTATTTTACTTAATACATTAATATGAGATTGTCTTGAAGTAGATGCAGTATTACCACACTATATATATTATTTCATATATTATATAACTATACTAGTATATATAAACAATAATAAATTTAAAATAATAATTATTAATATATATTAATAGTATTAATATATTTGAATATGATATAAGCCAATTCACGTGTCCACGTTCGCATGTCAATGTTCGGACGTATTGTGTTAACGTCCGAACGCCAATAATAATACATTCGAATATTAATATTGGGACTTTACGTTCGAACATTTTGTTGTAAACGTTCGAACGTTAATTGTATATAAACTGTAACTCGACGGCTTTATCCTCATTTTTCCCTATTCACGTCGGCATCACAACTCTGCCACTTATGCCGCCGCTTCTGCCGTCATACGTCACTGCAACCGTTACAAAAAGGTAATGTGCCCTCCTCATATAGTATTTTTGTGCAATTTAATTGGTGGAAAACCACCGTATAGGCTGGATTTTCTTCTTGATTTTCTGGCTTTCACTACTTGCAAATGGGTGAAACCCCACCGTAGAAACTTTCCTTGTAGTTTATAAATCATTTCTATGATGGTTTTTTGCCCCAAAACCACAGTTTCCAAGATTTCGAAAATGGCTGAGTCAACTAAGCCACTTTTGCCTCGTAACATTCAAACGTTACCATGTAACATTCGAACTTTTGACGTTCTAAATTCATAATGTCCGAACATTTCAATGTAATGTTCAAACGTAAATTTTACACATTCAAACGTTTTTATCCAACATTTGAAGAGTACATTGGATAAAACGTCCGAATGGAAACCGTTCATCTTTTTCAGTTAGAAGAAATGCCTGAACATGTGACGTTTGAAAGTTACAACGTTTGAACGTTACATGTTAATGTTTGAACGTAAATATTACATATTACCACGTTTTTATCCAACGTTTAAAGAGTATGTTGGATAAAACTTCCGAACATAAACCGTTCGTCTTCTTGAGTTAGAATAAATGTTCGAACGTTAATCTTATTACATGCGAACGTTTTGTGGATGTGATTTACGTTTGAATGTTTATCTAATTACGTTCGATTTTATGTGAATAGAATTTACATCCAAATCTACATTTCATTGTACATTCGGAGGTAAATTCTTTTTAATTATTAAACTATCATCATTCGAATGTTAATACTTTACGTTCGAACTTCTTGATTTACGTTCGAGCGTACATTCATTGTACATTCGGACATAAATTCTTTCTAATTATTAAATATTATAGTTCGAACGTAAATTACTTGACATTCGAACGTATGTCCCTTAAATTTTCCAATATAATTTCGTTATATTATTATTGTTTGGGGTATTGAAAAAGTGGAATTGTTTATTATATTTGCTATCAAAATTATGTAAATTTATAATGATGATATGAAATTTTTGTGTATAATCCAAACTTGCCGTAATATGCATATATATGTAATTCTAATGATCTTTTGGATTTTTTTTTCAAGATATGGTTCACTATATGACAACTAGGAAACAAGGAAGGGACAGAGGCAATCTAGACATTGCCCGGCTAGGGGCATAAACAGTGATGGTTGAGCGAGAAATACTTGTTAATGAGTTCGATGAGTTCAGCAGGGAGCGGAAGACGCTAAGAGACGTCTTCCCCACAAGAGGCTAGGGCCCAATATGCACATTGAGGGAAAAGATTTATCCTGCAATGGTTCGGGAGTTTTTTATGGAGATGGCCACCATGCCTAACGATGCATCCTCCCATACCATCACAATACGTGGTGTACAGTTTGAGTTGTTAATGGATGTTATAGCCGAGTTACTCCAGATCCCGTGTTTCCTACCTGAGGCAACAGCTGCTCAGGCTGGTGACACAACAACTACACTAGCTCCGAGCACATCTGAGGCAGATGTAGCCATTTCTGCTTCATCTACGGGCCCTGTTGACACTATGGCCGATCATGAAGAAGATCGGCCCGAGGGCGAGGATATTGCTCCTGAGGTCGGTGTAACGAGCAGGATCAAGATTTCTACATCCTCACTTGCAAAGACCACACGAACCTCGATAGGCTGAACTCCTTCAGCCAAAATCAGCTGTTGCCTTTCTTTTGCATGTTGCAAATTTTTGTTGCAACAAATGTAGACCCTGTGACACATATGACCACATTCAGTCGGGCTCGCGCACAGTTTCTAATTCGCTTGGCACATGGAGAGCCCATTGACTTGCCACTCGTTATATTTGAGTTGATCAATTACAAGGCGAGCATCTATACAACTGACAACCTCCCATACGGAGTCATCATCAGCCAGTTATTACTAGCCCAGGGAGTGTCATTCCAAGCCGAGAAGATGATGCTAAACCAGATAAGCCCCATCGACATGACCACACACTTTCAGAGCATTGGACGTACAGGAGAGACGATCAGCTCAGCGTCAGTTTGGTCAGATCTTGTTCCTCTGACTGAGTCTGGGGCCAATGTTGCTCCCCCGTCTACGAGTAGTAGTCAGCAACCGACAGGTGCATTTGCGGGGGATGTGCGACCTAATTGGGTTGATGAAATGATGACAGATATGAAGGTGCATATAGACCGAGAGATCGATAGACAAATTGCGCATATAGATCAAGCCGTCGCACATCTTGCCCATCATGTAGATGTGCTAAACAATAAGGTTGAGATATTGACTGAGGAGTTTCAATCATTTGTAAACCAGCGGTTCTGAATATCCTTTGTAAAAATTAAACATATTTTATTTTTTATTTTTGACATATGTAGTGAACAATATTATTTAATGTATGTATTGTAGCTTAATTTATATTCTCAATTTTCTTTAATATTAGCTTATACAACCTTAATATTAAAAAATATATATTATAGTCAATTTCTGCAAATATAAATTAACATATAACGTTCAAACATTACAGCTTTCATGTTCGCACGTAAGTAGACATAACGTTCGAACGTTAATGTGACATTTGAACAAAATAATTGACACGTTTGAATGTTAAAAAAATCTTACCCAACATTTAGTGATGGTTTCCACAAACCGTCACAGAAAATGCATTTTAGTGACGGTTTCGAGACCGTCACAATTTCTAAACCGTCACTAAAAAGCATATTTGTTGTAGTGGATATTATATATATGGTCTTTGTCTGTACCAGTCTCTGTCTCTGTCCGTCTCATAATTTGATTGGCAAATACAATTTTATTGGTTAATTTCCAAGTGATTTAGATGCCCTATTTGTTTTTTTGATCGATAGAAGTCTAGGTTTTGACTGGTAATTTGCAAGTTCCTTAGCTTGCGTTTATGACCAAGGTTCTATATATGTATATGACTCGCGTGTGTTCGATAAATTAACTACGTAGCACAAAACGTTGTTTATTCACATCATGACGGAACATGCAGTTAAAACGATGTAGACTGATATTTATAACCTCACATCACGAGGTTTTATGTTGGACAATTCAAACGATGCTTCGTCTGCCTTTTTCGCTCCGCTGATGTCCCATGCACTCTCTTTCGTTTCCCATGATACCCCACCATGAACTTTTCAATATCATGCATTTTATATTTATATTACACCAAATGTTTTAGTTATAAAGAAATTGATATGTTTACGTAATTTTATGTGATGTGTTGAAATATTACAAAATAAATTTAACATATATCAATTGATTAATATGTTTGTACGTATCTCAAGCGGACCGGCCTAGGTGATTGATACACGAACTTGGATCATGACCAATTATCTTACGCCATCTTTTAATTTCCTTCCTCTTCCAATTCAATCCAATCCAATCAAATCATTTTAGGTAAGCCATCCTACCTATATGTATGGATAGATATGTCCCCAATACGTACAGTTGATTCATATGAATTTTCTATTATGGTATTCCTCCGCCACAAGTGAGAATTTTCTTTAATAAAATTGGGAAGGGGTCACTATCGGACATGTGACCCCGTCTCTTTCAAAAAATAAAAAAAAAAGTTTCATATGAATTTTCGGTCCTCTATTCATTCAAGGATTGATTGATAATGATGCATCATCCAGTTCAACCACTAATGTGGCCATAGATTCATACATTCTATGGCCACTTTAGCCGTTTAAATTTCTACCTATTTAAAACGAAACATCGTTCAATATATAATAGTTTTTTTTTCTTTGTTTTTTTGTTTTTTTTTGTTTTTAAATTTAAGAGTGGATCTAAGAGTAATGAGTTACATGCATTTAACCTTTTTTTAGAATTTTGTTTTAAATGGAACGTGGTTTTGTAAAATTCACTAATAAAAAGCTTAATATTTTTATGAAGTGAAATTATCGTGAAAGATTCTATTTATAAGTCAGTGTGGATAACACACTTAATAAATTGCTTACATGGCATAATGATTAAAATTTGAATTTTACAAAATTAAATGTTCTTACTATTTAAGTGATCATGTAGATGGTATGCCCTCCACATCAATTTAATAATATAATAATTCATCATATAAATGAATTGTGAAATAAATTGTAAATATTGGTATGAATATCGTTAATCGTACGTGGATCTAAAACCCTTACTTTTCTTACAAATTTTTATGCTTTTATTTTAATTTCAAATTTCAGAAGAAAATTAACGTCTTATTCATGGGATCATTTTCGTGGGAAACTTCTATATATTAAAAAGAAAACTCAGACTTTTAAATGATCAAAACTCCTAGGTCTTGATAAGAGGACGTCAAATTAAATAACTTGACTTGAGATTAGTTTTGATTTATTAAAATTAGAAAATGGCTTGTAAGCTTTACAAGACAAGAAATACGACTAGATGCTGACAGGTAACTAGTATGACTGAGGTGAGGTTTAAATTTTACTACTTTCTATGCCGACTATCCAATAAGCTAAATTTGTATTAATTTTGAGTTTCTATCGGTGCTTACACTACATACTAGACTTAATTTTTTAATTTTTTTAGCTACTGTTAAATTTTTTTAAAAAAAAAGTATTGATCATCATCTCTTATATGAGAAAATATATTTACAACTGTGAATTGTACAATTGCAGTATAATTGTTTTGAAAAAAATGAATAAAACATGCAACTCACATATTTGTTAAATTTGATTATTATGATATTTTGGATAGATGAAGGTTTTATAAAATTTTTAAAGGTGAAAACAATATTTTTTAAAAAAAAATTTCTAAATGATAACCGATTTGAGATACTTTTTCTTTTTTGTCAATTTTGACACATAGTTGTTAAATTTGATTTATATCTTAATTTCAACCGAAGTTGTATTTATGATATTTTGTGTATTTTTATGTGTTGACGTCGTATTTTGTATGCCTAAGGGTCGGGATCTTAGCAGTGTGGGTCTTCGTTCTTATGGACCTGTAATTACAGAAAAGAGTTTAGCAAAGAGTGGCCCTAGGGTGGTTGGGGAAACCTCCAATGCCTAAGTTAGCAATGAGTCTCAAGATAGTACTAGACAAATTGAATTTTAGCAAGAGAGTTCTTAGTAGTGCCTAACCGGTCCCTTTACCTGATACTTGAGAATCCTTTTTATATCTTGCCCTCAGGGCCAAGCGGTCATGCCCTGCGACTGGGTGGAGGAGTGTCTTCCTGGAGTCCCCTCTACCATGCATTCTTTAATGCGATGTGGCCTTCTGGGTGAAATAATTAATGTGATGTGATCTCCTGATGAGCGCATTTAATGCAGTGTAATGCCCTAGTACTGTTTCAGAATCCAGTATCATCGATATGGTGTGTTTTCCCTTTCGTTAGTGTAGCCTCCTGCTCCCTTTGAGTAGCATCCCATCTCTCGTCCTAGAACCTCTTGCCCAGCTTATATGGGTCGCAAGTCCTTGGTCGAGTCACCTAGGGGGTCAATAGGCTTGGGCTTGGGTTTTCGTGCCCTTTGGGGTGTGTGAGAGATACCCCTTACCCCTGGTCTAGCATGTTCTTTTGGGCATGAGGCCTTAGAAAAAATCCCTCCAACACTATAAATAACAAATTCGTAGACAAGATGCAAAATTAATAATATTATTGAAAGTGATCATCTTCTAGAGAGTAACCTCTAAAAACAAACTAGTTGTTCCATCCTTTTAGTCCAATACATAATTTATAAAAGGGCATTTTGGTCAAAGTTTTCAAATAAATTCCTACTTAGTAGGGTATCAACTTGCTCTTTTGTACCCTACTAGTAGGTGTGGCTTAGACTGATACACCTAATCCAAATCAAATCAAGTGATGGACAACCAAAAATTTCCATATTAGATCCATCAAGCCTATGAAAAGAATACCCATTAAAAATTTGCATCTTATAAACCTTAAGTCGACGACAAAAATACACATTTAATCAAGACCCAACAAAAAATATAGAGAAAAAGTGCCATGTAGAAAGTACCAAACCCTATACTTCATGTATTTCTTCATTGTTCTCTAGTCTTTTCCTATATCAGTTGTTGCACCAATCTCGAAACCTAACCATGTTCACATCTTTGCCTTGCCTTGTCGCACTGTTACTGGAGTGAAATCCACCACGTCTTCAGCTTCAAGGATACGAGATCCTCTTTCCCCTCAATTTTTCTCACTCTATCTCTCCACTCTCTTTCACTTTTGCAAGCACCTTCTCTCTTATATTTTTGTCTATCTCTCTTTTGTGGCAGGGTAGACACATGGCACCTTGGTAGGTAACCCAAGGATAGACCACAATGCCAATGTGCACCCATATCAACCTAGAGATGGGCGATGGCGCTGGCCTGAGTTTGTTATAATTTTTAGTTGTTTTAGTTTGTAATAGCCCCTGTGTTTGTTGACAGTTTCAATTGTTCTTGTTGGTAATAAGTTGTTCCATTTTATAAGAGACAAGGGAAATGTTGGTCCATCCTTGTGCTCGTGCTACTTGGCTCAAGCACTTTTGCTCACCCTCAGTAGCCCCGAACACTTTTGCTTGCTCATCGTGAGCCGAGAACTTTTGGTTGCTTATTCGGGGTTTGAGCACGTTTGCTCATCCCCTATGGACAGTTTACACACCTCCGGAGTGTCTAGTACTTTTGTTCACCCATGAAACCAGCACTTTGAGTACATCAATTTTTTTCTTCAAATTCCAATTTGATTTGTATAGGGGAACTAGCCACTAGTGCTGTTTTAAAAGCCAGAAGATAAGTACAAAATCAAATAAATAGTTTTAGTATTGCATCCTAAATGTTAAGAAGGAAAATGCTAATTCTATTGTAAATCTTACTATAGAAACTTTACAAATTTTGGGTGATTGGTAACACATTGGAGGTGTAATCACTATTAATGAAACATACTTTCTTTTACTTTCTATAAGTAATGCATTAATTTTTTGTAAAGATAAATGTTTGATTTACAAATAGATCTCAGAAAATAAAATTTACAAATTGATATGTTTTATTGTGTTGTATTAGATTGTAAATATATTATTGTTATAAAGTTAATATAACATATGAGATCTAACAACGTTGGATTGCAAACTTATTCTTGTAGGACCTAAAAATATTTGGAGAGCAATGCATAGGGTTTCATGTAACAATACATCGAAGAATATTTAAAAGTTTATAGGATAAAATACTGTTTTTTTTTCCCTTTTCCTTTTGTTTTCTTGTTGTGGTTAGATATGTGGATGCTTCGTGCACGTCTCATCGTTTGATCAATTGCAGAACCGAACCAACAAAAAAATCAGTTAGTTCGCCAGAAACTTACCCAGCTTGTTTCCTTTCTCCGGGACACAAAAAACTTCGTACCGTGACTGCCCCGGCCGGGTGTCTCTGTGCGCACACATGCACGCATGTGTTCTTGTTTTATATTTTTCACTTGTTGGCTCTGGTTGTCAACTTATTTGGTAAACCTCGTTTGAAGAGCCTCCTTCGCCATTGACCGACCGCATACACCGATCGAGAGCCACACAAAACGAGGAGCAAGAAATCAACAAAGGCTGTAAAGGAGAAGCCGGTTACTTTAATTTGAAGACAGCGCACACTTAACATTTTAATATTTCTTTATTTATTACTTATGATTTTCAGACATCCAAAGAGAATTATGCTAATCATTTTGCCTTAAAAGAAATAATAATAAAATCATATAAAAAAATTGGAGCAAAATTGGATAAAATGGCTGTCTTTCAATTTCTATTCTGCCTCAGTTATATCATTCATTTTGTTTAATTGATATGATATCATTATATGATAACACGTATTTTATTAATAAAATAAAATGACAATTGAAAAAAAAAAAACTATATAGTATAACTGAGACAGCATAGTAGCATTTTCTTCCTTTTTTAAACCTTAATTATCTTTTGTTTACTACTTGGTCAGTAGTGCTGCGGGTGAAGCCAAGCATATCTAATACTCTTAGGTTGTTTTTGGTATCAAGAGTGTCATCCTACTACTATTTATTATTTTTTCTATACATTTTATTATTATTTATTCTTATTTAATATTTTATTATTATTATTTATAAATAATCTGATACACTTCACTAAACGGACACACATAAGACAATTACTATAATATATAGCTGCAACATATAGGTGGGTGAGTTCAGAGTTGGCAGCAATATTTATCTAATCGAATGCAGTCAGAAAGGAAAAGTAGGAATCATCAAGTCAAAAAAGAAGTAACCTCCTTGGGAATAATTGGAGGTGTGAATTAATTATCAATGCAAAATATAATACTAGTGATTATCCTTTGCTTGTGGAATCCGTCATTCTTTTGTCCCCCAATAGAGAGAGGGGCATATTTTTCAACAAGTAGCAGCGCACCTTGCTTGCTTTTGGAAGAGGTTTTGTCAAACACACGTGTTTAAACTTTTGGATCATTCCTTGTTTTTCAACCTCCATCATTGTTTTGCCTTTTCTTCACTTCCAATTAGTGGTGAATAATTAATATCAGAGGTGATTCTAAATTTACAAATAAAAAATAAAAAATCTAAAAATTCACCAAATTAAGGTGATTTAACCAACTATTGTTTAAACACTCTGCCGATACCGTCGGAATTTATCCTACTGGAATAGTAATTGACACATAAAAGGTATGTGTTTTATACTAGATCAAATACCGACCGTATTAATGCGTTTCGATCATGTTAAGGACGTGTCCTACTACCACGAACGCAACCGTTCATCTACACGATGTAAGAAATACTCTGATGTCTAAAAACACTCTAATACTTAAGTCAGTAAAAAGTATCACACTAACAATTCAAAATTTAAAGATAGATTGTTATTGAAATTACCTGATATATAAAAATTTACTATTAGATTAGATCAGCGCTATATGGGATCACCTTTACATAATGTCTATCTTGTGCAATGTTTATCAGTTTAGGTCATCTCTAAGTAAACGAAACAATCTCGTACCTGCATGAAATTCACTCATACCCAAGTAAGGTGGCATGTAACATGTAGATCCTCGCTGGGCCTGGGCTCTTCAATTTAGGCTGTTGATAGAGTGCCTTTTCCATTGGCCCAAATCACCAAATAGGTCTTCCAACTACCCTGTTAATTTCCTTTGCTTCAAGTTGTGGGGAATTTATGCTGTAAAATCTTACATATTTTTTTTTATTTCCCCGTCATGGACCCTAGTATGGGCTTTTTTCATTTCAAACCCCTTTAAGCACCTCCAAGCCCGTATGCAAATCATTAATTTCTCCGTTGTCCCATCATGTTTCATTTTCACGCTGCTTCCCATTTTCAATAATCAATGGTGCTCATGACTTACTACTAACGTGGCAACGGTTACGAGTTTGCTTGTGTCGATTATCATTTTAGTCCCTTGCCAGGCCATGATGCCTATGACGGTTGGCATTTCACATTTGCCCTATTCAAATACATTTCTCTCGAAGCTTCTTTACTCTTTCTTCGTTCATTACACTTTCTTATGCCTTCCTTATTCATGCTTTCTCTCTGACCCGCTTCTTTTCTCACACTTATTCATTCTTCTCCGTTTACTTGCTACTTTTCACTTCCATTTTTCATGGCTGAATACGGTGGCAGTTCTACACAATTATCCCACACTTTAGACATCCCCACTTTCAATGGTTATGGGTGGCACTTAGCCCTCAGACAAAGGGATTTTGCAGTGATTCGAGAAGAATATCGCATCCCTAAGATGTCAGAGCTAGATATTCCCCCACAAGGGTGTCGCGATGACAAGGGTTTCTCAGGTAAGGTCACCCTGACTGTGTCTCTACTAGCTCATGGGTTAAGACTTCCCTTTTGCTCTCTTCGCGACATTTTTGACCTGCTTAGTTTGGCTCATGTCCAACTCCATCCCTTTACATTGAGGGCTTATCTATGCACCTTCATAGTATTTCATATGGTCCTGGAGCCCTTTGGGGATCTTTACCTCGACTTGACTGCTCGAGAGTTTTTGTCCTTCTACAATTTAAGGCCAGCCACCAATGGCAATGTTATTAGCTTCCATAAGAAAAATAAAGGACAGACCTTGGCCCAGTTCAAAACTCGGTATTCCAATGCCAAAAATTAGACGAGTATGGTTTTATTTATCACTGGCTAGGGTTGGGAGTTTCTCGTCCTAGAAACCCCTCAGTGAGATTTCCCGATTATAGCTAACTGGGGCGTACTTCCTGATGAGAAGAGCTTGTGGGCAAGCATGGAACCCTTGTCAATTCAAGGGATGGCCCAAATTGAAACTGTTCATTCCTAGGCTGAGGCTCACCCCGATTACCTTTAGACTGACTTCTTGTTGACCCTCATCCATATTGATCGCTTCCTGATACCACCAAATCGTTCCAACATTCAAGTGCGTTCATTCTTGATCTTGGCTACAGTTCCCCCCTCTCCACTGTGATGGAAAATCTTATGCCTTCCCTAATTGGGAGTGTGTGTTGGGAACTGATAAGTGCTTCCCTAGTTGATGGGACAAACAATGCTCCCACCCACATAGAAAGACTGGGTGAAGGGGAAAAAAATCCCACGCAACATGATTGGCGGCATGCTCCCTTGCCACAAGGAAATCCAAGAAGAAGTGGAGGCCAATGACCCTCTCCTAGAAACCCCACCAGCCACTGCCTCTGGGGGCACTAGCCCTTCGTTGAATATCAGCGACGAGTGTCTCTCCATTCCTCCCATCTTCACTTCATCTTTGGTGAAGATACTGAATCCCTCCTTATCGTGGGCATGGGTAGTTCGATGAGAGAAGACACCCGCCTAATTGAAGCTAACTTGGCCTATACTAGGGCCTCCTTCCCATCTACGGGCCTTGAATGTCTTCTAGAAGGAGTGGCAGACTCAATGCCAAGGCCTGACAAAATTCTTTGCCAAGAGGTGTTTCTGTCCTTGAGGAAATCTTTGGAGGAAAGGCAAATAGTGGTGCTTCCTACTCTTCTGCCCCGCCCAAGTTGAGGCCACTGCCTAGATAGCTAGCCATCTAAAGGACTAGCTTTCTAAGGGACCGTCATCACGGGACTTGCTCTTTTTCTTTATGTGCTTATTTGCAGTTCCAATTCGAGTGTTCTGTCGTTTTTGCAGGGAATTAATGATCTGGTTGCATGGATTATGGCAGACCGAGCCGCCTGGAAGAGGAAGTCCGAGAACGGCGAAGGCTATACTATGTTTCTAAACTTGCATTTGAGAAATGGTAGGTGGATAGCACGGAGCTAGAGGTGCTAGCTGAGAAAAAGAAGAAGTTGGAGATATTGCTAGAGCAGTCAAAGGGTTGCTCCCACTCCTTGCACGGCGACTTGGAGATTATTGAGAACGAAGTCCTTGAGCTTCGTGATGTTGCATGCCGTGCCCAAGAGGCGAAGGTCAATGACTACTTCGACTTAAGGCTTCTTCAGTAAGAAAGGGATTTTGTGTAGTTCCAGCTTTCTAATGCTCAGAAGGGCTTTGAGTTCTAATCGGCCCGCCTTAACGCTGAGCTTCTCACCTGTACTGGGGAGTTACACTCGACTCGCAAGGAACTAACTGGTTTGCAGGAACACAATCAAGGGCTGCCACAAGAGTTGGCGGTCGCTATGGAGAAGACCCACCTTACTGCCCTTGACCTTTCTAAGGTGTAGGGAGCCTTGGCAGAACTCTAGAAACGCTTTCAGTAGTATAAGGATAGCTACAAAGACTCGGATGAGGAGCTTAGGAAGTCAAATTTTGCCTTTCTCATTAATGGCAACATACTTTTTAGCATTGAATGACCTTCTTTTTTGGCGAACTATCTTGTGTGCGGGATCTACGCATAAGTGATGTTCAATGATGATGTTATCTATGCCAAGCATCTTCTCATGACTCCATGCGAACATATCTCTATGCTCTATTAATAGCTGCTTTAGAGCTTCTCTGTCCCCTAAAAGGACTTGGGTCCCAACACATGTGGTAGTACCGAGGCGGTTCGAGTATAGCATCATAAGCTCCAGTGATTCATTGGCTTCAACTTGTTGTAGACTCTACTTATCCCTGACCTACACACCTTTTCTAAGGTCACCGCCAAAGGGAGGCTGCAGGGGTGGTACTGGTGCTTCACTTCTTTTTGTAACGACACAAACTTTGCTGTGGCTACTCTTCAACTCTTGTAAATAACATTCTCGTGCTCGAGCTTATTCGCCCCTTGACTCCGCCATCCCACCATCGGTCGAGAACTTCATATTGAGGTGGTATGTGGATGTTACCGCTTTGAGATTGTAACAGCCCGCTAAAATTATCAGTTTTGGATTATTTCCCGACAGCAATCACATCTCTCTCATCTTTACCCTCATCTGGAATCACGCGTATAGATTATCTTTTCCGTAAATCACGTAATTTGTTCTTCATCGACAGCTGTAAAATCATGAGTCTTCCAAGACCACGCCTAGCCTTTCTCAAGCCCAAACTACCACTTTATGTGGTGGACAGCCACCGTACGCCGCCACGTACGTTCCTCCGACGCATGTTCGTGACGAACAACGAGCGACGCGCGGGTTATCCCGTCGATGGTATAACCTTCTATCTCTAGTTATTTTACGTTTAAAATAGTTGGTTGGTTTGTGGATTGTGTAGTTGTATTTGTGGAATTCGTTGCGTAGTTGTGAAGGAAGTGTGGTTGTGAAGTGTTGAGTTTGATTGTGTATTTTGTGGACTGTGCTGTGAAGTATAGGCGTGAGATGGATGCCGTAGATGTGATACGGCGGGTTGTGTGAAGAGAATACACGTGTAGCGTACTCTGTGTAATGCAGCGACGCGCCGCGCGACGTGCGCTGTAATGATGTGTGTCGTAGAAGGAAGGGAGTACGCATGTAGTGTACTCCGTGTTGTATGGCGATGCATCGTGTGATGTGCATCGTGTTGATGAGTGTTGTAGCGAAGGAAGTACGCGTAGTGCGTACTCCGTGTCGCGTAGCGATGCACTGTGAGACGTGTATCGCAGTGATGGGTTTTGTAGTGTGGATGGAAGAGAGTTCACGTGAGTGTACTCTGTATTAAGTCGTGAAACACCGGATGGCGTGTCACGAAGGGTTGGATGGCGTAACAGAGAAGTGTAGAGCATGGTGTAGTGTTGGGAAACTGTATGACAGTGTCCCGAAGCAGTGGTGTTATGGATTATAGTCTGGGGTGACTGGTGTCATCTTGTGGTTGACTATGGCTAAGAGTATATGGATTGAGAAAGGAATTGTTTGTTGGTTATTATTGATAATTTTAATGAACTTGTTTTAGTGCAAAGGCTTTATGAAGTCAAATTATCTCTTCTGAGTATAGTGAAACCTCAAGTTGCCGTGGTGTTGCAAGTGCTCATAATATGACAATTGAGTTCAGAAGTGAAAATCTTAAGGACTTGAGTGTTCCTCTTCCAGCTGTTGTGCAGTTCCTCGTGTTTCGCGCCCTTTTCTCATAGAACGCGAGATCGAGGTAAGTTAGCCTCTAACTTACTATCAGTTTATTGTGTATGTGTGATGGGTAAGAGAACTACAATTTATGTATGTATGTTATCGTATATGCCATGTCATGCTATGTCATTACATGTTTATCTGCTACGTATGATTTAATCTCTCATGAATAATTATCTGTTACATAATCTTTTCTGTCATACAATGATGTATGTTATAAGTATGCCATGTTAAGTATGCCATGAAATGTTATGATTAAATCATATGGTGCCATTTACAAGTATACGCCATGTTAGAAAAGTATATGATATTAATTAATATCTCATGCATTAAGAAAGATAAGATATGTTATGTTACGTGGGGCCACAACAACTGTGGAGTACGTATTATATTTATGTTACTTATAATGCGTGGGGCCACAACAACTGTGGAGTACGTATTATATTTTATGTTATTTATAATGCGTGGGGCCACAACAACTGTGGAGTACGTATTATATTTATGTTACTTATAATGCGTGGGGCCACAACAACTGTGGAGTACGTATTATATTTTATGTTACTTATAATGCGTGGGGCCACAACAACTGTGGAGTACGTATTATATTTTATGTTACTTATAATGCGTGGGGCCACAACAACTGTGGAGTACGTATTATATTTTATGTTACTATAATGCGTGGGGCCACAACAACTGTGGAGTACGTATTATATTTATGTTACTTATAATGCGTGGGGCCACAACAACTGTGGAGTACGTATTATATTTTATGTTACTTATAATGCGTGGGGCCACAACAACTGTGGAGTACGTATTATATTTATGTTACTTATAATGCGTGGGGCCACAACAACTGTGGAGTACGTATTATATTTTATGTTACATGAAGTATGGGGCCACAACAACTGTGGAGCATACACTACATGAGACACAGCAATTGTGACATGTAGAATACGTGGGGCCACAACAACTGTGGAGTACGTATTATATTTTATGTTATGTGATTATGGCCACAAACGTGGGCAAAGATGGGGCCACAACAACTGTGGAGTACGTATTATATTGTTATGTTACTTATAATGCGTGGGGCCAAACAACTGTGGAGTACGTATTATATTTATGTTACTTATAATGCGTGGGGCCACAACAACTGTGGAGTACGTATTATATTTTATGTTACATGAAGTATGGGGCCACAACAACTGTGGAGCATACACTACATGAGACACAGCAATTGTGACATGTAGAATACGTGGGGCCACAACAACTGTGGAGTACGTATTATATTTTATGTTATGTGTATTCATGGGGCCACAACAACTGTGGAGCATGAAGTATGGGGCCACAACAACTGTGGAGCATACACTACATGAGACACAGCAATTGTGACATGTAGAATACGTGGGGCCACAACAACTGTGGAGTACGTATTATGTTTTATGTTACTTGAATACGTGGGGCCACAACAACTGTGGAGTACGTATTAATGCACGTTATTAATCAAGACAATTAAATAAGATTCCAAGTTTATGTTAAGTCAAGTTTCAGATCAAGTTCATGTTATGATTATGCTCACGTACATGTTATGTTCATGTTCTATGTTATGTTCCAAGTTCATGTTCACATCATGTTATGTTCACGTTTTATGATATGTTCAAGTCACGTTCATGTTATGTTATGTTCATGTCCATGTTATGTTTCACGTTCATGTTATGTTGATTTGTTCATGTTATGTTTTAAGCTTAAGTTCATGCCATGTTAAGTCAAGTTCAGTTCACGCTTAAGTTCTGGTTAAGTCATGCTATATGTCAAGTTATACTATGTTTATGTATGACTATAATTATGCATTTATGCTTTTACTGCCATGCATGCATTTTTAACCTGTGTGTGAGTTTTATGTTAACTTACTGAGATTTGTAATCAAATCTCACTGTGGTAGTCCCAACTACCATTCCCCCCGAATGGTAGATCTTGTTACAGGACCCAAAGGAGAATTGGAATCTGACCAACTGAATACGGTCGACTAGGCCACGGTGCGATGTTGATGATGGTATAGTATTTAACTTAGGTTAATACTTGTACTTTTGGAGTTGTATCTCAAGTATTCTTTTGATCACAACCATTTTAGACTAGTGTGGTGATCACGGCTTTTTAGTATGCCTTTATGTATGAATTATGTTTCAAGTATTTGGGATATATTTAGTTGGTGCATAGTATTGCTAAAGAAAAAGATTATCCGCTGCGAATATTGCATAATGTTAGATGCATGTTAGGAACATTGCATCTTATATGTCATGAACGGGGGCAGGTAACATTGTGTTGCATGTCTCGACGCCTCAAATGTCCATTCAATCCCAAGCGGAATTTGGGGGCGTCACAGAGATGGTTGAGCATTGGTCTCCCTAATATAGCATTGTAGGAGGATGTAGCTTTCACCACCAAGAAGTCTGTCATGGTGGTGGCCATCAGTGTACCAGTCTTGGAAGTTACTAGGAGGGTAATAGCCTCGATGGGCTATATTGTATCTCCAAATAAGCTCTTTAGTGGTGTTGGGGAAGGCCTTAGTTTATTGGTGTTGATACCCATTATGATGAAAGCGTCCCAACATAGTATATCTGCCAAGCTTCCGTTGTCAATTAGTACCCGCTTGGTCATATTGTTAGCTATTACAAGGGTGACCACCAAGGTATCATCATACGGATACAACACTCCTTCCCGATCCTCCTCCCCGAATGATATTATCATCTGGTTACTAATTTTTTGGTGCTTAGGGGCCATATATGTCACATATATCTCTTCATATCTTCTCCTTTTTGCATACGCCTTTCGGCTAGATGTGGACATGCCTCCTCTAGCAAAGCCCCCCATTATTGTCTGGATTTCTCCTATGGGCGCCCTGTTCCTATCACCTTTTGAGGGTGCCCTATCGCTATTGTCTTGGTGGCCATTAGCCCTATGTTGAAATCACCGCTCAAGATTGTTGCTTCTTCGGGGTACCACACCCAGACTCTTGGCACCTCCTGCGTTTCGAGCATTCTGCAACCATTCGCTCCAACTCTCTTGTTCCGTTAGCTCAGCCACTCTCCTCTTCATGGTTGTGCAGTCTTCAGTCTAGTCCGATCATGTCTAGTGATACTTGTAGTAGCAACTATTTGTCTTAATTTGATGTCATTCCTTGTTGTCCTTCTCTTCTTCCCACACGCTCAAATTGCTATGTATCAACTTGGGATTGTGGTTTTGCTGCCTTTCTTTCCTTCTTTCTTGTCAATTCAATCCAGGCTTCCTGTCAACATGCCCACTTCTCCATTCAACCTTACTTTCCTCCTTTTGTGGATCCACCAATGCCTGTAGTGTATCTTCGATGTTAACAAAATCATCCACCCTATCCATGAACACCCTAAGGGTGGAAGGAGTCTTTCTGGCTAGTTATGCCACAAAGGGACTTCGCAGCCATATTTTGCCTAGGAGAGCGGCAAGAGTAATCTTCTCATCCTGGTCGTCCGTTGTTAACCTTTCTTTGTTAAAAAGGATAAGATAGGTCTTCAGGTTCTCGTCCTCCTTTTATTTGATTGTTAGCAAATAGGCGGCTGGGTGCCGACATCTCTTGTTGGCCGTAAATTGGGTAAGGAACTATTTAGCCAGCTCTTCAAAACTATTTATTGACCTTGACCTGAGGTCCCAAACTGCCCTCTTGCTATCCCTTTTAGGGTCAAAGGAAAAGCTTGACAAACGATATCCCCTGGAAAACCATGTAGTGTCATGTGGGCTTTAAAGTTATCTAGATGGTCCACTGGTTCTTTGGACCCATCATACATGTCTATTTAAGGTACCTTGAACTTTGGCGGGAGCAGCATGACCATAATTTACTTGTCGTATGGTAGATCAGTTTGGTTTAGCATGCATTCTATCAAGGAAGATCCTCCCATCTTCCTCGCCATTTCCTCATACTTTCTCGCCAGACTTCTCAACTCATCATGCATCTTTCTCTTCTCCTCCATTCCTAGCCTCGACTCTGCATTGCACTTTGCTTCACCCTCACCCTGCTCATTATGACCGGGTATGGTAGTGTCGTTAGATTCAGAATGCTTTTATCGCAAGTCATTGTTTTCCTACTTTAGAATCTTTATGGCCTCCAACACCTTCTTCAGCTTTTCTTTAGTTGCTGCTAGTCGTGCTTCCATGGCTGTTGCTAACGTATCCATCTCTCAATTTGCTAGGAAACTAGTTATGGTCGGCATGTGAGAACCACACTAGTCTGCAATGAGAAACTAGACCCAGTATCCTACAGACAACACCACTGTTTAGGACGTGTTCCACCTCCACGAACGCAACCATTCACCTGCACGATATATGAAAACTCCGGTGTGATATGCCTAAAACACTTTGATGCTTAAGTTAGTGAAAAATATCATACTAGTAATTCAAAATTCAGATATTGATTGTCTTTGGGATTACCTGGTATATATATAGATTTCCTGTTAGATTAGATCAGCACTATACGGAATCACCTTTACATGATGTCTATCTTGCACAATATTTATCAGTTTAGATCATCTTTAAGTAACCGAACCAATGATGTATGTGCATGAAATTCGCTCATTCTCAAGTAAGGTAGCGTGTAGCATGCAGATCCCTGCTGGGCTTGGGATCTTCAGTTTAGACCGGTTGATAGAGTGCCTTTTCCATTAGGCCTAATCACCAAATGGGCCCTCCAGGTCAATACCGGCCGATTATTGGTATACCAGCCAAAATTAATGTATTTTTATAATTTATGTAAAAATCCTAATTTTTTTTTCATAATTTTCACTATAATTTTCAAATCTGAAGACCATTTTCTTTAACTTTTTTAAATCTCCTTTTCTCGAGGATTGAAAATCAAATCTCTACTCTCATTTTTGTGATGAAGATGCGTGATTATTTTTTTAAAATAGTTGAATTGAGAATTTAGAAGTATTATTGAGTTTATAAATATGTGTTTTAACTTTTTAATACTTGCATTGATGATATTTTGAAATATAATTTATTTATTTATATATAAACTATCTCTAAACAGTACCAGTATCAAAATATTTTGTTTGAGTACTTTAACCGAAATGGTTACTGGAACAATATTTAAAACTTTGAATTTAAATGGATATTTTAATTTTTTTTAATAAAATTAATTTTATAATTTAATATATCACATCAAATTTAATGAATAAATCATTTATTTATAAATATAAATGTATATATAAATATATTAGGAACAATTTAAACCAAAACACACCCACCGATTTTCAGGTTTCAATGTACTTACAAAATTTTTAAAACTTTATCTCACCAAATGGAATTTTAATAATTTGAGAGTCAAATCAGTTTGGTTTTTATTGGTGAGTTGTCAATCAAAAAACATTTTTCATTGTATTAGGTCCATATTGGTCACGCTATCAGTGGTATTGCATTCAGAAAGGATATATAATTAGGACTTGCAATATTTAGTGTGGGAACACAGTGTAAACAGTTTCATGTCTACAACTTTCCTTTTATATAGAAAAAATCTATTTATAGGTTTTTTTTTTTTTTTTTTTTTTTTTTTTAGAGAAATGCTTGGGTCCCGCATTTGGGATCCCAAAAAGTCTATCGGATATTTTAAAAAAAAAACTTTTTTGACGTAGTGATTAAATAAATTTTTTTAAGTGATGTTATAATTTGTTTTAAAAAAAATTAAGAATATAAAAAAAGAATGAAAAAAAAAAAAAGCATTGCATTCGGTGTGTATTATGTGGATAGTCTTTGATGACTCTAACACCACTCTATTTTTTTATTATCTTTTTATTATTTTATGATGTGATATTAGATGATATATTTATAAATAAAATATAATAAGTAATTTTAATAATTTAATATCACATTATAAAATAATGAAAGGATGATAAAATTAAAATAATAATTATCATTATTCAGAATCAATATGCCACAATATTCTAATATTATTCAAACTTACTTTTGGCTTTTGCTTTAAGCATCAACCCCTTCAAGTGAAAAAAATTAAAAAAGACGTGGTTTGAAAGTCAAGAAATTAATTTAAAAGGTCACTACTTAAAATTTTATAGTTATTTTTAATTTTATGTCTCAATTGATATAATATATTATAGAATAATATTATTTTTAGAAAAATTTTATAATTATAAAGAAATTATATAAAAATAAAAATAAATTTATTTTATAATAAAAATAATTTTATAATTTAATCTATCGTATCATATCACCTTGATTTATAAATTTATTTTTACTTAATTAAAATATTTTTATTACCTTAATTTATAAATTTATTTTTTACTTAATTAAAATATTTTTTTATTTATATTTAAAATATATTTATAATTTTATTTTTACACGATTAAAATATTTGTCTTATTGTTAAAAAAAAAAAAAAAACATTTATCTTATTTCTACTCACAGTGTAGAGGAGTGCTAATTTTCTGTAGCGGGCCCCAAAAGAAAGTTGATGCCCGGCTGTCTGTGACATAGCACATCTCTTTTCCGTAGAAGTTTGAAACCTTCAAGATATCTTTATCACTGTCTGAGTGAATCTTTTTGTCCCTAGAATTCATCTATTTCACATTTGAGTCGTTGACCAGAGAGTGGACTCTGGCAGTGAAAGTTATAATTCTTACCACCCGACCATATACCCTACACCCATCCTTTGCTTTTTATATTGGATAATGATCTTGTGTCCGTTTGGATTAAGCAAGCGATTTATTTTATCTTATTTTATTATTAATATTTTTATATAAAATATAATAAATAATTTAATTTTTTAAATTTTTAAATAATAATAATATTAAAAAATAATATTTTATTTAACTTTCATCTTTTATTTAAAATTATCTTATCTCATCTCTAAATCGAAACTAGTCCTATATCGTTTAATTTATTTTCAAATTTATTTCTTTTAATTATTTATTAAAAAAATGATTATTAATATATTAATATTTTTTAAAATATTAAAACAATATGAATAAAAAAATATTAAAAAATAAATTTTGAAGCCACAACAAGCTGTCACTGTTGGGCGGCAATAGAGCAATCTTTTATATTTTCTTTGAGTCAAGTCCAAGCATCTTCATTATAACAATGGACAATTCACACTACTTTTGTTCAAAATGGTAACAATAATAATAATAATGAAACTTTTTATATTATATATAAAATTATTTAAAATATTTAATAAAAATTATAAAAATTCATAATAAAAAGTAAAATTTATTTGTAAGAAAATTTTTCTTTCACAATAAAGGATTCAATAATCAATATATATATATATATATCGTTTTCCTTTTTTCTAAAATAATCCTCTTCTACTTTCTCCCAAAATGTAGGATGCACATTTTAGTTTTTAGAATAAAAATGACGTGATTAATTATTTCTTAAACTTTTTTCATTGGCTTCCAGTTTTTATACTTTATACTTCTTATGAGGCTACTTGTAAATTTTTAAATATAATGTGACATATGAATATCTATAATGTTATATTGCACAAGTGTACATTTTAATACTTTTATAAACAACATTAATCATAAAAGAAAAATAAAATTCTTGAAATTTACTTGCAGTTAGGCTAGAGGTGGTTTCCGCTACGCAGAGTGCGCATGAACACAACCATGTTAGCAAGTGACCTACCGGCCCTCTTGGCTATCTGGGAGGTCAGGTGGTCCCTGATTTTTCCACCTGCTAGTTTGTTACAGGATTAATGGCAAAAGAGGTAGCCAAGGGGCAAGAGACTTGCTTTAGGCCTTTAACGAAGGTCAAGCAACGCGAGGAGGCACCCAGTATCTTTGTAGGAAGTCGAGCAGTACATTTAAACTAAACTCGCCTTGTTGACCCTCATGGACGCGAGGGTGGTCGAGCAATTTATATGACTGGACTCGCCCTGTTGTCCCTGGTAGGTGTGAGGGTTGGCAGTGCGTTAGGTCTGAACTTGTTCTTAGCTATGTTGGGTAGTAGGGAGAACGAACTCGCACTTCGCTGCAAGGCAGGTCGGACCACTTTGAGGCCGGGCCGACCTATTGGTACTCAACGGGAAGGTAAGCAAGAGTTGCTTGTCAAAATTGCAAGAGGCAAGTCAATTAGTGTAAATAATTTCTGACATTTACTAACCTGATCAATCCGAGGAGCGTAGCATAGGTTAGAGGCATTTTGTTGTGGGAGTTGTGACAGTTAGTTCAAGGACTAGACCTGCACTCCGCTGTGGAAGGGGTAGGGATGCCTTAGTTCAAACATTTCCCCTTTTAGCCCCCCTGGGGAGGTAATCTTAGTCCCTTTAAGGGAGCTGAGTAGCTCGTTAAGGTTAAACTCGCCCTGGGTTACATCGGGTAGTTGAGAGAGTGAACCCGCACTTCGTCCTGAGGTAGGCCAAGCCACCTTAAGGCTGTACTGGCTTTTTGGTCCTCAACGGGCAGGTATGTACGAGTTGTGTGTCTGACTTGTGAAAGTCAAACTAGTTAGTATAAATAACTTCTAGAATTCGTAAACCTGAGCTATCTTGCTGGGGAATGGCAAAGATCAGAGGCATTTCGTTGTGGGAGATAGCGTTCCAGAGTTATGTCGGGTAGTCAAAAGACTAAATCCGCACTACGCCGAGGGACAAGTAGGGATGATTCAAGCCATGCCCTCCCATTTTGTCCCAAGGGAGGTAATTTATCGGTTGGCTGAGCAGCCGTCTGCACTTCACCGTGACGGTGACAGGGATGGGGTAAGTTGTTCAGGCAGCCAAGGGGCTGGGCTGCTCTCCTCCGTGGGGGAAGTCAGGCCACCGAAAAGGTTGGGATTGGACCCGCTCTTGTCCGTTAACGCCATAGGGAAGGTAAGTGAGGGTCAAGCTGGCACTGAACCCACTCTTCATCATGGTTAAGGTCGGGAAGAGTGGTGAAGGTCGGGGTAAGTTATTCGGGCAGCCATAAGGCTAGACCCACTCCCCTATATCCTCTGTAGGGGAGGTTGGGCCGCCATGGGGGTTGGTCCCACCTGTTAGGGAGGTAGTTTGTTCAGAAAGATTTTTGAACTGGACCAGCTCCCGCCTGTCGATGCTCACAAGGAAGGTAAATTGTCAAGCAATCGGCCAGCCCATACTCCGTCGTAGGAGGGACAAAGTAGCCTGGGGTATTACACTCGTCCCTTTGGCACCACGCAGTGAGGCAAGTAGTTGCTGGGGTTTTGCGAATGGAGATTTCCTTTAGCGGATATAGGGTGCTTAAATACTTTATTCCTGAAAAGCCACATTAAATGAGTCTATGTAGTTAACATAAAAATGTAAATTACAAATTACAAGATGTTTAACAATAAAACATTTGTAAATGTTTGGCGTTTCACGGGTGTGGCAGCTCATTCCCCTGGGAGTCCCAGAGCCAGTAGGCACCCAGGCGGTTGTTGGCGACAACCACATAAGGGTCTTCCCACTGAGGGCCAAACTGCCCCTCATCTTGAGTAGTGGTCCGTTTCCTTCGGCACGAAGTCCCCAACCTTGAACGTCTTCGGGCTTACTTCTGTTAAAGCATCACTTCACCCCTCTTCTTTTTTTACAACCATTCTTACCTCTGCTTCAAGCCTGAATTCTTCTAGTAAATCTAGTTGTTCTTCGAGTCATTCGTTGTTGGAGTCTTGCTTAAAGTGTTGTACCCTATAGGTAGGGATCCCAACTTCGACTAGCGGCATCGCCTCATGGCCATAAGTGAGTGTGAATGAGGTTTCTCCCATTGGCGTCCTCACCGTGGCCTGATATGCCAAGAAAACTACAAGGAACTCCTCCGCCCAAGCGCCCTTCTTGTAGTTAAGCTTCTTCTTGAGTATCCCCATTAGAGTCTTGTTAGTCGCCTCCACCTGCCTGTTGGACTGAGGGTGTCCCGAGGACGAGTAGGGGAACTTGATTCCCAAGTCCCGACACCAGTCTTGATAATAATCGAAGTCAAAGTATCTCCAGCTATCTGAGATGATGCTACAAAGGATGTCAAACCTTCAAACCACGATCTTCCACAGAAAGCGTGTGATGTTGCTCGCTGTGATTGTCATCAATGCCTCGGCCTTTACCCACTTGGTGAAATAGTCTTCTGCACCCACTACGAACTTTACCCTTCATTTGCCTAGGGGGAGGGGACCCACCAAGGCGAGGTGATCAATATCAGTTCTTCCAGTGGGCGATGGGGTACTCTAGAATACTCTTGGCACTTTGTGCACTTGTACACGTATTCGTCGGCATCTTTAAGGGCGCGCGACCAGTAGTACCCTACTCGCATCACTGCTAACACGTATTGGGCCTCCTCGAACGAGATGCACCTCAAAAGGGGTGTGGAATACCCCTTTCGATACATGATGTCATCAACTATAGTGTATTGTGCTGCTCTGTTCCTAATTTTGTTGGCTTCCCACTAGTCTTCAGGCACCTCATTTGCGTCCAAATATTTGATAATGTCTAGCACACACTCTGGTGCTCCTGGTTCAACCTCCAGTAGCTCAATTCCCATAGAAAGTACCTCTACGGTCCTGAACACTATTCATTCTGGGAGGGGGCACTCTCTTGTCTGAATGTTGCTCTTACTAGCCTATCTGCCTTATGAACCCTCTGAACTTGTTGAATCTGGAAGTACCTGAAGTAAGTGCGCTCGACCTCTATCAATGTTAAATAATTTTTAACTTCTCACTCTTTGCCATGAATTCCCCTTGTACTTGGCTAACCACTACCTAGGAGTCAACTTGCACTTCTACTTCCTCGGTGCCCAGGGACTAGGTGACTATGAGGCCAAAGAACAATGCCTCGTATTCTGCCTTGTTGTTTGTAATTTTGAATGCCAGTTTGATAGCATTGTTATGCTCTTTGCCCTCATCTGTAACTATATGCACTCTCATTCCTCCTCCAGCTCGGCAAAGACTTACCAAGACTTTAGGGGAAGTGCATGTTTGGCCTCCTCGGGCAAGCCTGTGAATTCTGCCACGAAATCTACCAACACCTATCCTTTGATCAAAGTTTACAGTGCGTACTTGATGTCAAATTCGCTCAACTCCACGGCTCTATTCATGAGGCGGCTTGAGGCATCTAGTTGTTGTAAGACCTTCTTTAGGGGGGTCTTAGTGAGGACCTTGACTAGGTGAGGTTGAAAAATATATGGGTGGAGCTTTAGAGTGGTTACCACCAAGGCAAAGGTGAATTACTTTATGCGTGGGTATCTAGCCTCCACTCCTCGATAGGCTTGGTTGGTGTAGTATACGGGTCTTTGGACCCCGCCTTCATCTTGTACCAAGGCCAAGGTGGCTGCTTGCAGGGAGACTGATAGGTACAAGACCAAGACTTCTCTACTTCTGGGCTGGCTAAGCCATAGAGGGTTGGTGAGGTACTTTTTGAAGGCATCGAATGCTTGTTTGCACTCTTCATCCCAATTCTGAGCCTTCAACAGTACTTTGAAGAAATAGAGGCACTTCTCGATGGATCTCGACACGAAACGATTAAGGGCCGCTACTTTGACCTGCGAGTTTCTGTACTTCGTTTATTTTTTGAGAGGCAAGTATGTTGAGTATAGCTTCCACCTTCTCTGGGTTGGCATCAATTCCTCGGTCAGACACCATGAAGCTCAAGAACTTCATAGAGCCCACACTGAAAGCACACTTTGTGGGGTTCAACTTCATCTAGTATTGCCGCAACACCATGAAGGCTTCTCGGAGGTCGTCTAGGTGCTATTCGGGAGTTTTACTTTTGACCAGTAGATCATCCACATAGACCTCCATGTTTCGCTAGATCTTATCTTTGAACATACGATTGACCAGCCATTAGTAGGTGGCCCTTGCGTTCTTCAATCTGAATGGCATGGCTGAATAGTGGTATAGCTCTCGATCGATGATGAACGACATCTTTTCCTTCTCATCCAAGTTCATGCAGATTGGTTGTACCTTGAGTAGGCATTCATGAAGCTCAGCATACGATGACCCTCCGTTGAATCAACAATTAGGCCAATGTAGGGAAGTGGGAAACTGTCTTTCGGGTAGGCCTTATTCAAGTCGATGAAGTCCGCACATATCCTCCATTTGCCATTTTTCTTTTTTACCAACACCACGTTGGATAGCTAGTCCAAGTAACAAGCTTTTCATGTGAACCTCGCCATAAGTAATCGATTGACCTCTGTAGCAATGGCTGCGTTCTTCTTCGCCATGAAGCTCTGACATTTTTTGTCTTATTCACTTAGCCTTGTGGTCCACACTTAGGTGGTGCTGCATGACCTCCCAGTCAATTCCTGGCATGTCCTCATGGCTCCAAGCGAAGATGTCTTGGTGCTCCAGAAGGAGCCATTGGCTTTCGGGCGACTCGGGTCCAACAGGACTAGCTCTAGCAACTTGTTTGGCTCCACCTTCCTAAGTGCATACTTGTCTCAAATCTCGCCATATTCTGGGGCGCACTTAAGTGGGGGTGGGAGGACATCTTGCGTGCTCTTCTTTTCTTCCTTAGTGTTGGCTACCCCTCTAGCACTACCGAAGCCTACGCACTCGTTTGGCTCAAGGTTATCTTTCAGTTTATTGGTGGTTCCATTGTGTACCTCTTTCTCCTTCCCTACTAGCTACTTCATTGCCACAATCCTTGCTTCCATGTTTTCTGATGTTGCTTCCTCTGTCCCTGAGTCGTCTAAGAACCAGCTGTCGCAATCTTACAAAGGACATGTGAAATCTATGAATATACCATAGACGGCGCCACTGTTAAGTGTTAATGTTGTGTTTTGCACACCTTTGGGTTAGGATTTCAACAACTTGAGTCTTCGGTCTTAAACCTACGAACACAAAAAAAAACACCGAAAGATGGAGGCCTTGGTGGAGGCCGAGGAGTTTCAAATGCCAAAATCAGTATCGTCTTAGTATTTTGTGCGAGTGAATGAAGAGTTTGGAGAGAGTCCTCCGTACCTTGGGATTGCCTTTTATACCTGGTTTCTGAGGATCAAATGCCCATACTCCATGTCAGAGGTACATGTCACCTCAGTTGTCCCATTGGCCAGAGCCCATTAATGCGGTGTGGCCTTCTGGGGTAGCGAAATAAATGCGGCGTGGCCTCCTGTCCCCTTTGCCCCTTTGCAAATGCACTCTGTCAGTTTCCTTTCTACTACTACTGTTAGTGGATCAAGGGCTCCCCGTGTTTATCGCCTCCCCCGCCTTTAGAGGTTTCCAACTTAGTTGTAGCCATAGGCTAATTTCAGCTTTATGGCTGGGGACTTTAAATGGGCCAATGGGTCTTCTGGCCAGCCGGGACTTCCTATATTTGGGCTTGCACTCTAGGCCTTTGGCCCAGAGGAAAAATCTCCTTACAATCCATATCCAGATATATATCTAAAGAAATCTGAATTCGCATTCGGGCATAAACTTGGGTGCCTATATCCACATTTACGGGTGTAAATATCTATACGGATATCTGAATTTGGATATACATTTACATCTAAATATGCAAATATTCGGATTGGGCATCCAGCCATTACAAGGTAGCCAGCCTCTAAGAATTGTTCAAAGGATGACCTGCGAGAGCCACCAAGATCAAACTGCCTAAAACAGTGGTTGACGATGGCCACTGTTGCGCCTAAACTTTGACTCAAATTAATGAACCAAAAGTTAGTGCAGTTTTACCTGCAAGTATACAGGTGTTGTAATACCTTACAGGATCGAATCCACAGGGATTGACTAATGTGAAAATTTCTCTCAAACAAATTAAAATAAAATATTAAAAGAGATGTGCGATTGAAAATAAAATGAGGTTATTGAAATTATGATTTTTGACGTAACAAAATAAAACGAAAATGATAAAATGTATTGATCTGGGAAAAAAACTGACTAAGGTTTCGAGGATCCGTTTAATAATTTAAAATATTGTTTCCGATCGAATTACTTCAATTAAACTAGAATAATGATTCCGTTTAATTGGAAAATTTAGCATTTAAGATCAAGAAAATAATTACTAATGATTGAGCATGAGCGATCGATGATTAAAACACTTACAAAACTCTTTTGACTATCACAGGGATTTCTCAAGCATTCATTGTATTCGGAACTCACAATAAATCAAGAAAAATATATAGATAATCAAATTATCCAATAATAAAATCATTCAATCAATTAAACTCACAAAATAAATTCGTCGACGATCCGAAAATAATTTTCAAATCATTAAACTTCACCTCTAACCTTAGTATTCAAATTTAGCCGACCATGTTTAACACAAGCGCTATAAAAATCAAATAAACATTTTTCATGAAGATATTAAAATAAAACACAATAAAACAACACACAAGAAGAAAAACAAAGATGCTGAACTGCCAAATGAAAAATAAAATAAACTGCAGAAAAATAAAACCAAAGCCTTGGCCAATAAGCAGCACCACGCTGACTCCACCAAACAATAGATCCAGAGAATAAACAAAAATTGAAAAGGAGTAAGTGAAAACGCTGACTCCACCACCCGAAAATAACTCTGTTTCTCTCCGTTCAAGCCAGAGAAAACTCTCACCCAGACGAAGAGTTACGTCCCAGACGAACTCCTCGTTCCCTCTGAACGTAAATTCTCTTTTTTCCTTTTTCACGTCTCACTTTCCTTTTTTTTAACGTAAAAAAAAAACCCCCTCTCCGTAAACTCTACTCTCTTTTACTCTTCTATATTTTTTTTTTTTCGTAAACTTCGCTCCCTCTCTGAACGTAAAACTCCTTCCACCTTCCCCCCAGTTCTGTCCGTCCAAGGCTAGCGGAAGCCTACGTAAACTCTCCTCCTTTTGCCTCGTCCCCAAAACCACCAAAAACTTCTAGACGAAGTGTCTATCCCCTGGTCCGAGAATCCTCTTCCTGTCCGAACGTCAACTTCTTTCCGTAAATGTTGAAAAACATGCACCTGCGTACGTCCCACTTCCCCTTGGACGTAAACTCCATTTTTTTTTCTTTTCTGTTTTGTTTTCTTCCGTATAAACTTCTTCTTCTGCTTTCGGTTCCGTTTATGTTGACAAGTTTGCATCCCATAGCAAGAAGCCTCCACGTCCAGGCCACATTTCCATATACGTCCAGAAGTCATCTCACCAACAAACTCCAGCCAATCACTCCAGCACGTCTCCAATTTCAGCACCGAAACCGTCCCATCTCCAAGTAAACTTGTCATGCTCTCTTTTCGTAAATCATCTTCTTTGTGAATGTCAACTTTCTCAAGCCACCTCCAACCGAAATCTTCTTTCTTTATTTTTATTTTTCAGCTACTCTTTTGGTAAGAATTTACTCCAAAGGATAAAAAAAAAAACAATTGCCGACGGAACAAAATCGTTCCGTAAAATAGCAGCTTTTTTTCTTCATTCGACATGCTCCATGATTTTCATTCTTTGCCGACAATTCTTTCAATATTTTCAGCTGCCCAAATCCACCGCTTTGAAACTCATATAGCATGCACCGTGGCTCAAAATCGAATCTCCTTTGAATTTTATTTGAACTGAAAAAAAATAATACTCGAAATAAATTAAAAGGAAAATAGATTATTAAATATGTGAGGAAATATTTTCTAATTAAATCATAGTTATAAAATTAAGCATAAACATGATATTAATCAATGAAAAATCACAACTCGAATTTATGCTTATTAACTATTTTTCCATCTAAAACCAATAATAATGTCACGAACCAGTTGAAATAAATTGGTTTTAAACAGCTTAAATATGCAATTTTTCAGCTCAAACACACCCCCCAACTAGCTTTTTGCTAATCCTTGAGCAAAATAGTGAAAATTAATTGAGATGAACATTGCATAAAGCTCGAAATTCAAACGAAAACAATCAAGCATAATTCTGAATTCTCACAAAAAAATTGATTCGTGACTATTCAACACCAGGAGTTGTATCCACAAGAAAAGTCTCAACAATTATTCATATAGAATTGGGGCAAATGTCTTAGAACTCGGATATGTGTGTGTGGCTAAACCTCTGTGTGTTCCTCATTAATAAGCATGATTTATCAAAGGATTTTTCAACCTTAAGATTAATCATTATTGATTCTAACTACCTCAAAGCCTAAGGGACTAGCAGTTTTCACGCCAGCTCTGTTTTTAAAGGTTGAACACTCAACCCCCAAAGTCTTGGGTAACTGTTTCTAGCCCTTTTATACTTAGGAAAGTTCACTAAGTCGCCTTTATTGCCCTTTTTTTTTCTTTTCAAATCTCTCTTTTCTCTTTTTTTTTTTTTTTTTTGGCATGGCTCGGTAGTCCTGCAGTTTACTTCTCCTATTTTAAATCAATGAACATTACTGAGGAACACTACGAGTGTAAGCATGTGCAAAATGTTCTTTCAAAACTTGCCCTTCTTCTATATAAATCTACTAATTCTCATTTCTGTAAATATTGCATCCCGGTGTTTCAAGTCACTCTTCAACAAAATGTGATGCATCATAAGTCATGCTCTATGCTTAGGGTTGAAAATAAATCTTCATAAAATAATTCCGCTCAACTACTCCACCAAGATACTCAAATTTCACAAAAATGCCAGAAGTGTGTGTTAATCATTTATGTTTCAATACACCTCACAACAGAATTTTTTTTTTTTTTTTTTGGATCCGTCCGTGACCCGACAAGTGTGGCTGGAGATTTGAAAAAAAATGCCTGATGTTGTTGACAAACGAGATTGAAGGCTCCGGACTTGTTCTTTATGCTATCTCTATAAAATCAGTCTCAAAGTTCATCCAATCCGCATCAAGTTTTCTTCTTATCTCTATCACTCATCTGCATTCCTTCAACATTCTCGCCTTAAGTTCTCAATCCCTTTCTCAATGGCTCATTCTTCTACATCTCAACCTCCTGTCCTTTCTGCAGCTGCCATTGGTGCCATGTTGCAGCAAGAAAATAATAGCATGGCTAATAAGTCAGACTCCGATGCTATCTATGACTTGGTGAGTCTCGGAACTCGCTACTCATCCTCTATTGTTGCTTTTTCCCAGCGGGTACAAGCCAAAAACCATGAGGTTGAAAGGCTTAAAGAACAAATTGCTGTACTTCAACGAATTGTTCAAGAGTCTCACACAAGGGAAGGAATCCTTCGGCAGCAGAATAAACAGTTGAAATCTCTATTGGATTCTTCATTCCGCTTGCCAGTTCCCATGAATAGGGATGACATGATTTTGTATGAAGAGAATGAGCGTCTCCAATATGAGGCTAAGAACCTCAAGTTTATGTAAAAGCATTTTTAAATAAAATCTCTCTATTTTTATTTTTATTTTTATTTTTTTTACTAACACATCTTCAACAGAAAACTTCAACAGAAAACTCTCCCCCCAACTAAATTTGACATTGTCCTCAATGTTCAGCAAATGAATGTTCGACGACATATGTTATGCAAGCATGAATTGAAACAGGATAAACACTGCAGAACATATATTGAAACGAAAGAGTAAAGAGGAAAGACGTTACCTGAGATACTCGAAGTGCACACGAGGAGTAGATTTCTATCAAAGTTAGAAGATACAAAAAGCACAGAAATAAAAACAAAACAAACAAAAACGGTATATACAATGAGGAATCAAAAATGGTTTTAGCCTTTGTCCTCAAAACGTGTTTTCCATTGACCAGTGTCCATTATAGGAGTCGATTCTAGCAAACAATTCATAGGTGCAAACACAGAATCATCATCAAAAGTTTTACCATCATGATCCAAACAAGGCTCAGGGAAGTCAGAAAAAATTGACAAATCAGATTTATTTTGCACACGAGTTTGGATCGAATTTACTTCTTGCACCTCATCATCTTCTCCAGGTTGTTTACAAATATTGAAAATATTCAACTCCAAAGTCATGTTGCCAAAAGAAATTATCATCACACCACTCCTACAATTTATCAAAGCATTTGAAGTCGCAAGGAATGGCCTACCCAAAATGATAGGAATTTGAGTGCAAACATCAAAGACAGGTTCTGTGTCCAAAACAATGAAATCCACTGGAAAATAAAATTTGCCTACTTGCACTAGCACATCCTCAACTATCCCTCTCGGTATCTTAATTGAACGATCAGCAGTTGGAGTGTTACCTTGGTGGGTTTAAGTTCACCAAGACCCAACTGCTCATATACCGAGTAGGGTAGGAGGTTAACACTGGCTCCAAGGTCAAGTAAAGCTTTTTCAATTTTAAAATTTCCTATCACGCAAGAAATGGTTGGACAACCCGGGTCTTTGTACTTTGGTGGAGAATTGTTCTGGAGGATGGCGCTTACCTGCTCAGTTAGGAAAACCTTCTTCTGAACCTTCATCGTACGCTTCACTGTGCATAGATCTTTCAAAAATTTAGCATACGATGGAATCTGTTTGATTGCATCCAACAAAGGAATATTGATTTTTACCTGCTTGAAAATTTCAAGAATATCAGTATTCTGAACCAACTTGGGAGAATGTTGCAACCTTTGGGGAAATGGTGCAGGTATTGGGCATTTTACAGGCATATTTACTCAGGCATATCTACTCAACTTTCTCAAGTTCACCATCACTCTTGGAATTTAAAGAGTTGTTGGTCTCATCAACTTTCGTTGTTGAAATACTCTTATCAATTATTTTTCCACTGCGTAGAGTGGTGATGGACTTGGCATGTTCAAATTTTAAATCAGAGGGATTTGAATTTCTTACCTCAAATTTACCTTTGGGATTCGGCTGAGGTTGAGCAGGAAACTTACCCTTTTCTCGAGCTTGCAATGCAGAGGTCAAGTCGCTAATGGAACTTCTTATCTCAGTAATGGCCTGCATTGTCTGAGTGTTAAAATTGGCTTGCTCCTGCATAAAAGTTTGTAATGTCTCCTCAAGGCTTTTCTTATGTGGAGGCACATAAGGTGTAGATGAAGAAGGCCCTTGAGGATTTTGATTTGAATTTGACTCGTTCCTCCAACTAAAATTGGGGTGATTTTTCCATCCAGGATTATATGTTTCCGAATAAGGGGAAGAAAATGGTTTCCTATAAGAATTCATGACATTTGCTTGTTCGTGCAACACCTCTTTAAAAGCTGGGATTGTTGGACAATCTTGAGTTAAGTGTCCACTAATCTCACAAATGACACAATTTTCTTCTTCTTTTTCAATGGCCTTATCCGAATTTACCTTCCTAAGTTCCATGGCTTCGACTTTTCTTGTCAGACTTGCTATCCTAGCATTTACATCATCATTTCCTTTAAGAACATACATACCTTCTTGAGACATGGCACTGAGTTTGGGCTTATTTGACCGATCAGAACGATCTGTGTTATCCCAAGATTGGGCATTTTCAGCTAATTGGTCAAAATAATCCCAAGCATCATCAGGATCTTTGTTTAAAAATTCACCGTTACACATCATTTCTACAAATTGGCGCATTTGAGATGTTAAACCTTCATAGAAGAAACTAATGGTGCGCCAAATCTCATAGCCATGATGTGGGCAAGTTAGCAACAATTCTTTAAAACGTTCCCAACACTGAAAAAATGTTTCATTTTCTTTTTGAGAAAAATTCATAATATTTCTGCGAAGAGTGTTGGTCCTATGAGTAGGAAAAAACTTTTTCAGAAATTCTCTTTGCATTTCTTGCCATGTGCCAATAGATCTTGGTCTCAAGGAATTCAGCCAATTTTTAGCTTTTTCTTTCAAAGAGAATGGAAACAACTTTAATCTAACAACATCGTCATTGATAGTTTGGGTTTGTAAAGTTGCACAAACCTCTTCAAATTCTTTCAGATGCAAATAAGGACTTTCCGAATCTAAGCCATGAAACTTGAGAAATAATTGAATTACTCCCGGTTTCAAATCAAAATTCCCCATATTCGTAGGAAAAATCATACAAGATGGAGTACTTGTCCTTGTAGGCTGCAAATATTCGCGCAAAGTTCTCATTGGCGGATTATTTTGTGCCTCTTTATTTTCTTGTTCATCATGAACACTACGATTGTCAGCCATGGTATTAGAATGAGAATTTTTGGAATCACCAGACAAAGTATCAACCAATTCTTTTAAAACTATTTCTTCTCTTCTCAATCTACCCGTATGATCACGTTGCCACGAGATCATTCATCATAGACGCACAAGCACAGTAAAAAAATAAAAAGTATAGACAGGTCCAAAAATTATTTAATACATGCACCTATGAAAATATTTTTTTTTCTTTTTATAAACTAAATGCAAAACAAGCAAGAAAGTACAAATACAAAAAATTTTGGAACGAGATTACCAAATGGTATGAATATGAAGGTAATGTTTCTCGATCTGTTTTCCGAAAAAAAAAATCGTACCTGCAAAAAGAATATGAAAAACAATTAGCAAAAGATTACTAAATATTTTTTTTTTCTTTTCTAAAAGAAATTATCACACATTGCAATCCCCGGCAACGGCGCCAAAAACTTCTAGACGAAGTGTCTATCCCCTGGTCCGAGAATCCTCTTCCTGTCCGAACGTCAACTTCTTTCCGTAAATGTTGAAAAACATGCACCCGCGTACGTCCCACTTCCCCTTGGACGTAAACTCCATTTTTTTTTCTTTTCTGTTTTGTTTTCTTCCGTATAAACTTCTTCTTCTGCTTTCGGTTCCGTTTATGTTGACAAGTTTGCATCCCATAGCAAGAAGCCTCCACGTCCAGGCCACCCTTCCGTATACGTCCAGAAGTCATCTCACCAACAAACTCCAGCCAATCACTCCAGCACGTCTCCAATTTCAGCACCGAAACCGTCCCATCTCCACGTAAACTTGTCATGCTCTCTTTCCGTAAATCATCTTCTTTGTGAATGTCAACTTTCTCAAGCCACCTCCAACCGAAATCTTCTTTGAATTTTATTTTTACTTTTCAGCTACTCTTTTGGTAAGAATTTACTCCAAAGGATAAAAAAAAAAACAATTGCCGACGGAACAAAATCGTTCCGTAAAATAGCAGCTTTTTTTCTTCATTCGACATGCTCCATGATTTTCATTCTTTGCCGACAATTCTTTCAATATTTTCAGCTGCCCAAATCCACCGCTTTGAAACTCATATAGCATGCACCGTGGCTCAGAATCGAATCTCCTTTGAATTTTATTTGAACTGAAAAAAAATAATACTCGAAATAAATTAAAAGGAAAATAGATTATTAAATATGTGAGGAAATATTTTCTAATTAAATCATAATTATAAAATTAAGCATAAACATGATATTAATCAATGAAAAATCACAACTCGAATTTATGCTTATTAACTATTTTCCATCTAAAACCAATAATAATGTCACGAACCAGTTGAAATAAATTGGTTTTAAACAGCTTAAATATGCAATTTTTCAGCTCAAACAGCCACCCTCGTGGGTGGGTTTTTTAAAAAACTAATAGTCCGTAGTACCAACTATTCACTGACCGAATTCGTTATCTACTCGGGTGTATGGCGCGGCCACTAGATTTTGGGTCTATTTGGGGTTGTGTTAAGAGTCTTAAAAAGTGCTTAAATAGTCTTAAAAGTTTTTTAATGAAAAAATTAAATTGTTTCAGTGTTACATATTAAAATACTTTTTAATCTCAAATAAGTTAAAAATTACATTTTAGGAAATCATCATTTTGATGTTTTTCTTCAAATGCACTTTTCTGAATGATCCGAAATATATTTCAAATTTTAAAAAAATTGTTAATGGGTGAAATACTCATACAATTTTTAGATAATTACAATTTTTAAATTTTAATAATATGGTTATAATCTTTAAAAGATCAAATGATCGTTAATTCTACCTCAGAAAGTACTTTTTTAATTTATTTTCAAACAAATATAACATGTTTGAAAATGCTTTAAATATATGGTTCCCTAACAATAAATTAGTTTTTAATAGTAAAACTTATTACTTAAACTATAATTATAATCTCTAAAATTATAAGTTATAATCCTCACCACAATCTCAAACATACACTTAATTCTTTGCGAGCTGACAAATTATTTGGCCTTATGTCCAATATCCAAATTTCAAGCACATGCAGCTATTCAATCTGCATGCATAGCCATATACTAGAATGATTGCTGTTGAAATATAGTTACATGATTAAATTTATTTTTCATTAGCTTAAGTATTTCAAATTATTGATGGTTTAACATGGTATTAGAGTCCAAGTTTAAGTTCTAATTTTGATCTCACACTGTATCTCATTTAACTAAATATTTCACATGTTAGACTCACTAATTGTTCTGGGAGATGTATTGCTGGCTTTGCCCATCATTATGGGGTTGCTACAAATACGGTGGCTGAATGCCGTGCTTTGTTAGATGGGCTGAGGATGTGTAAAAATTTGGGTTTGCATAACGTTTTAGTAGAATCAGATTCTAAGGTTATCTTGAGTTGGTTGGCCTCCGGTATTTGTCGTCTTTGGTTTTTGTGGGATTTTTGGGAAGAGATAAGGGACATTTCCATAGAGATTAATGCTCGTTTTTGTCATATTTTTCCTGAAGCTAATATGGTTGCAGATTTTTTAGCTAAGAAGGGGACTATGGGGGAGAATTTAGATTTTTTTGGGATGGATTTTCAGTATACACGGCTTAGAGGTTTAATTCGTCTTGATCGGATAGGGATGGCATTCATTAGAGAGAAATGATTTTTTTTTTGTTGGGTGAGATTTGTAATTAAAGGTATTCCTTCGCCAAAAGTGAGGGTTTTTTAATAAAATTGGAGTAGGGGTTCCTCTCGTACATGGGGCCCTGACTTTTGTTTAAAAAAAAAAAAAAGGATAGGAAATTTGCCCCACATGTGACAAAAGTATTATAACATAATTAAATGATTAGAATAACTTATTCCTAAAAGCTTAGTCATTTAACTTCTCATCAGCTCAAGGTTCTGAAGTTTGAAAAAGAACTTTAGGGAATCTAATGAAACAGAAGTAGACATGAAATATAAAGTATAAAACAAAGAAAGTGAACAAGCAACTATACTTCTCTACACATTTTCTTTAGGAAAAAATGTTATTTTGTTTTATCTTAAATTTTGTCATCTTGGGTAGTTGGTATGCTTTCCTCCAATACAGACATTGTGACCTGGTCATACCAGGCCTCACGCCTCTCAAGGGGGCGCTTCATCCCGCCTCCTGTTTTGTTCTCTCCTCTTGACCTTCTTAGGGGCCTTGGCTTTGTCTGATGCCTTGGCCTTCCTATAGGCCTGTTCTAGTATTGTTTTCCTAGCTCGATCAAGGCTTAGAGTGTGTCTTCAGAATTGATGAAGCCATAATCGGCCTGGTCCATGAATTCTTGTAGGGTAGTGGGAGTTCTTCTTGCCAACTCTACCATGAACTCGTTCCAAGGCCATATGTCTCCCAGAAGTGCCGCTAAGGTAATTTTCTCATCTTGATCATTTATCATCTTATGCTCTTGGTTGAACCTGGCCACTTATGCTTTCAAACTTTTGTCCTCTCTTTGTTTGATGTTAAGGAGGTATGCAATGGGGCACTTTCTACTCGTGCAAGCTATGAACTGCGTGAGGAACAAGTGGGCCAGTTCTCCAAAGTTATCAACCAATTCAGGTGCCAGCGACTTGAACCATCCTCTCAAGGCTCTTTTCAAGGTCAATGGGAAGCCCTACAAGCGATTTCTCCAGGGAAAATATGCAGGGTCATTTGAGCCTAGAAGGTTTACAGATGCTAGAGGGGGTCCCTAGACCCATCATACATTTCCATATGAGGGGCTCTAAACTTTGGTGGTAGTAGTGTAGTCATCACCTCAGCATTGTAAGGTAAGTTTGTGCTAGTGAGCAACTGATCCATCGATGAGAAGGCACCCATCTTCCTTGCCATCTTCTCATATTTTTCCATGAGGCTTCACAGCTTGTGATCCATCTTCCTTCTTTCTTCTTTGCCGGTGTCTACCCCACCAGTTCTCTGGGATTTTACCTACTCATTCCTACTTGGCCCCGTCTCATCTTGCAATTCAGTGTTGCTTCTTCTTAGGGCTTCATTTTCGTGGTGAAGGTTCTCAACCTCTTCTGCCATTTTTCTCATACGTTCTTCCATCTCTAGGAAACATCCTTCCATGTTCATCGACGTTGCGTCTTCTTCGCGGGTTCCCTATTAATGTGTAGTAGTCGGCATACAAAGGACACATTGCATCTGTAGACATCCATCCTACAGTCAGTGCCACAGGAGGGCATCAAGATTGGCGTGTCCCATCTATCCCCCCTGACTGGTTTCCCACGCATATCCCCTTCCTGGCCTTTAATATAGCTCGTGGACTGGATTCCATTGATGGCTCTTGGCCCATAGGAAAGTAGTGGTCCGAACTGAAAAGGGCTCCAGGGCTTTGCTCAGGCCCAACCCAGTGGGCCATGATAAGAATATTTCCTTTAATATAGGGTTGGATATATGGAAAAGCTGTGGAAAACCATGGTCGTACGCACGAGTTCTCAGCCCAAATATAAACATACTTATAATCTAGATGTTTTTTTTTTTTTAATTTATTTTTAGCCATTACTTACAATCTAGAGTTTTGGTTGGGTTCTCTCTCTCCCATCACAGTCTTAATTTGTAACTCACCTTAATAATTACCTAAAGCTTAGTTCTCAAGCCAATATTAATAATGTGATTCATTCGACAAGAAAAAACAATATAGTCCAACATTTGTAGAAAGAACTCAAACATTTCGATAATTATTAAATACTTTTAAAATAATGGTATATAGTAGTCTCATTTCATACTATGTAAATATCAATTTTAATTGGCACGTCTTACGTATTGCGTATCAGTAATACATAACAAACTAATAATTAATGACTTATTGGGATCGACCATTGGGTCAATGGCTTATCCTCAACAAGTCTTTGTATACATTAGTAAGAAAAACAAGTGGATCTGGATTTGATACAAACATGGTATTGTATATATGGTCTTTGTCTGTATACCAGTCTCTATCTCTGTCCGTCTCATAATTTAATTGGCAAATACAATTTATTGGTTAATTTCCAAGTGATTTCGATGCCCTGTTTGTTTTTTTGATAGAACTCTAGGGTTTGACTGGTAATTTGCAAGTTCCTTAGCTTGCGTTTATGACCAAGGTTCTATGTATATGACTCGCGTGTGTTCGATAAATTAAGTACGTAGCACAAAACGTTGTTTATTCACATCATGACGGGACATGCAGTTAAAACGATGTAGACTGACATTTATAACCTCACATCAAGCGTTTTTATGTTGGACAATTCAAACGATGCTTCGTCTGCCTTATTCGCTCCGCTGATGTCCCATGCACTCTCTTTCGTTTCCCATACCCCACCATGAACTTTCCAATATCATGCATTTTAGATTTATATTACAACAAATGTTTTAGTTATAAAGAAATTTATATATTCACGTAATTTTATGTGATGTATTAAAATATTATAAAATAAATTTAACATATATCAATTGATTAATATGTTTGTATCTCAAGCGGACCGGCCTATGTGATTGATACACGAACTTGGATCATGACCAATTATCTTACGCCATCTTTTAATTTCTTTCCGCTTTCAATTCAATCCAATACAATCAAATCATTTTAGGTAAGCCATCCTACCTATATGTATGGATAGATATGTCCCCAATACAGTTGATTTATATGAATTTTCGGTCCTCTGTCCATTCAAGGACTGATTGATAATGATGCATCATCCAGCTCAACCACTAATGTGGCCATAGATTCATACATTCTAGGGCCACTTTAGGCGTTTAAATTTCTACCTATTGAAAACGACACATCGTTCAATATATAATAGTTTTTTTTTCTTTTTTTCTAAATTTAAGAGTGGAACTAAGAGTAATGAGTTACATGCATGTAACCTTTTTTAGAATTTTGTTTTAAATGGAACGCGGTTTTGTAAAATTCAATAAAAAAAAAATTAATATTTTTATGAAGTGAAATTATCGTCACTACAAGAAAAACGAGTTTTTGTGGCCAATTTATTACAACGAAAATAATATTCGCAACCAATTTTAAATTTTACTAGCATGACTGAGGTGAGGTTTAAATTTTACTACTTTGTATGCCGACTATCCAATAAGCTAAATTTGTATTAATTTTGAGTTTCTATTGGTGCTTACACTACATACTAGACTTCGTTTTTTAATTTTTTTAGTTACTGTTAAATTTAAAAAAAAAAATCTATTGATCATCATCTCTTACGTGAGAAAATATTTTTACAACTGTGAATTGTGCAATTACAATATAATCGTTTTGAAAAAAGTGAATAAAACATGGAATCCACATATTTGTTAAATTTGGTTATTATGATATTTTTGATAGATGAGGGTTTTATCAAATTTTTAAAGGTGAAAACAATATTTTTTAAAAAAAAAAATTATAAATGATAACCGATTTGAGATGTTTTTTCCTTTTTTGTCAATTTTGACACATATTTGTTAAATATCTTAATTTCAACCAAAGTTGTATTTATGATATTTTGTGTATTTTTATGTGTTGACGTCGTGTTTTATACGCCTAAGGGCTGGTCTCTCAGCAGTGCGGGTCTTCATTCTTCTCGACCTGTAATCACAAAAAAGGGTTTAGTAGAGGGTGGTTAGGGAAACTTCTGATGCCTAAGTTAGCAATGAGTCTCAAGATAGTACTAGACAAATGGAATTTTAGCAAGAGAGTTCTTAGTACTGCCAAACCGGTCCATTTACCTGATACTTGAGAGTCCTTTTTATATCTTGCCCTCAAGGCCAAGTGGCCATGCCCTGTGGTTGGGTGGAGGGGTGTCCTCCTGGAGTCCCATCTACCATGCATTCTTTAATGCGATGTGGCTTTTTGAGTAAAATAATTAATGTGATGTGATCTTCTCATAAGTGCATTTAATGCGGCATGATCCTCTGGGGCTGTTTCAAAATTTAGTCTCGTCGATATGATGTTTTTTCCCTTTCGTTTGTGTAGCCTCCTGTGCCCTTTGAATAGGCCTGGGCTTATATGGGTTGCGAGTCCTTGGTCGAGTCACAGAGGGGGTCGATAGGCCTGGGCTTGGGTTTTCCTGCCCTTTGGAGTGTGGGAGAGATCCCCCTAACGCTTGGTCTGGGGCTGTTCTTTTGGGCACGAGGCCTTAGAAAAAATCCCTCCAACACTATAAATAACAACTTGGTACCCAAGATGCAAAATTAATAATATTACTAATAATGATCATCCTCCAGAAAGTACCTCTAAAAACAAACTAGTTATTCCATCACTTTTATATTTATAATAAAAGATAGAGTTTATACCCTACTAAGTAGGAATTTATTTGATAATTTTGACCAAAATGCCCTTTCATAAATTATATATTGGACTAAAATATCCTTATTACAGATATTGAACTAACAAGAGTGCCCCAATTACAATTGCCAGGTTAAGCTAAGAGAGTTCTCACCGGATTAGCCATTTCTAAATTTTATTGTACTTTTTGACTATTAGATGTAAAATACAACTACAATAGATTATCTATTAACAAAAATTATAGCTTTTAGCTACAGTATCAGCAGAAAATATCTCAAATTTGATATGCACTGTACAATGACTAAATCTTATTTTATTATTATCCGTAACTCTCACTCTCTCCTCTTTCGACTCACAACTGATACTGTTTCTGCGAAGACAATTTCACATGCCCCCATCTTTCCCATTATTATATTACATTTATATTATAAAGTAATAAACAATGAAGCATTCTGTTTTTCCATCAATTATTATATTACAATATTTAGACATGTTTTTTTTACACTGAAATTTACTTAGAATATGATTACTAATTAACATATAAATAGGTAGAATAATAAAATATGATAAAATAAAATAAATTAATAATTAAAAAAATTTAATATTTTTTTAATTATTAATTACTCATTACTATATAATGAAAAAATGGATAATCCAATGTAGAAATTTGATGTAAATAGCTAAGTCAAATTCATCTTATATTATTTTATTGTTATATAATAAAAAAATAGTTATTCCAATATGGAGACTTATATAAATGAAATAGCCAAAATCTAAATTCATCTTACAGTCATCAAAATTGTCCTTTACATATGGATAATCCATTAACAATGCTCTAAAATGCCCCAGCTAATATCCAAAAGGACTAAAGTGCCATACAATAAATTGGCTTAGACAGACACACCTAATCCAAATCAAATCAACTGGTGGACAACCAAAAATTTCCATATCAAATCTGTCAAGGCTATGAAAAAATTAGAAATTTGCATCTTCTAAACATTAAGTTGAAGACAAAAATAAACATATGATCGAGGCCCAACAAAAATAATATAGAGAAAAAGTGTCATGTAGAGAGTACCATATACTTCATGTATTTCTTCATTGTTCTCTCTCCTCTTTAGTCTTTTGTATATCAATCGTTGCACCAATCTCGAACCCTAACCATGTCCCCATCTTTGCCTTGCCTTATCGCACTGCTACTGGAGTGAAATCACGACGTCTTTAGCTTCAAGGATGCGAGATCCTCTTTCCCCTAGATTTTTCGCACTCTATCTCTCCCCTTTCTTTCACTTTTGTAAGCCCCTTCTCTCTTATATTTTTGTCTATCTCTCTTTTGTGGTAGTGTAGACACGCGACACCTTGATAGGTAACCCAAGGATGGACCACAACGCCCAAGGATGGGCCATGGCACTGCACTCCTGAGTTTGTTACAATTTTAAGTTGTTATAGTTTGTAATAGCCCATGTGTTTGTTTAAAGTTTCAATTGTTCTTGTTTGTAATAAGTTGTTCCATTTTATAAGAGACAAGGGTAACGTTGGTCCATCCCTTGTGCTCGTGCTCCGTGGCGCGAGCACTTTTGCTCACCCTCAGTAGCCCCTGAGCACTTTTGCTTGCTCTTGGTGAGCATAGAACTTTTGGTTGCCCCTCCAGGATTTGAACACATTTGCTCATCCCCTATGGACAGTTTACACACCTCCGGAGTGTCTAATACTTTCGCTAACCCACGAAACGAGCACTTTTGAATACATCAATTTTTTTCTTCAAATTTCAATTTAATTTGTATAGGGGGAACTAGCCCTCCGACTAGTGCTGTTTTAAAAGCCAGAAGATAAGTACAAAATCAAATAAATAGTTTTAGTCTTGGATGCTAAATGTTTAGAAGGAGAATGTTAATTCTATCGCAAATCTTACTATAGAAACTTCACAAATTTTGGGTGATTGGTGACACATTGGAGATGTAATCACCAATGTAATCTTGTAGGAGCTAAAAATATTTGGAGAGGAATGCATAGGGTTTCATGTTACAAGACATCGAAGAATATTTAATAGTTTATAGGCCGATAAAACACTGTTTTTTACCTTTTCCTTTTGTTTTCTTGTTGTGGTTAGATATGTGGGTGCTTCGTGCACGTCTCATCTTTGATCATGATTTGCAGAACAGAACCAACAAGAAAATCAGTTAGTTCGCCAGAAACTTACCTAGCTTGTTTCCTTTCTCCGGGACACAAAAAACTTCGTCGGGTGTCTCTGTGCGCACACATGCACGCATGTGTTCTTGTTTTATATTTTTCACTTGTTGGCCATACTTTTCAAATTATTTGGTAAAACTCGTTCGAAGAGCCTCCTTGACCATTGACCGACCGCAAACACCGATCGAGAACCGCACAAAACCAGGAGCAAGAAAGGCAACAAAGTCTCTTTGAAGACAGCGCACACTACATTTTAATATTTCTTTATTTATTACTTATGATTTTCAGACATCCAAAGAGACTTATGCTAATCATTTTCCTTAAAAGAAATGATAATAAAATCATACAACAAATTTGGAGCAAAATTGGATAAAATGGCTGTCTTTTAATTTCTAATTTTCTTACTTTGTTTTCTTGTTATTATGCTACCTCTTCATTTTATCAATTGATGTGGTATCACCGTGTAGTGTAGTGGCGCGTGGTTTATTAATAAAATAATAAAATAAAAATATATTAAAAAAATGACAATCGAAAATATAAAAAATATTAAAATTATATAATAGAATTGAGGCAACATGGTAGCATTTTTTTTTTCTTTTGTAAACCTTAATTATCTTTTGCTTACTACTTGGTCAGTGGTGCTGCGGGTGAAGCCAAGCATGTCTAATACTCTTATAGGATGTTTTTGGTATCAAGACTGTTACTTTACTATTCTTTATTATTTTATCATTATTTTTTATATATATTTTACTACTTTTTATTATTATTCACATTTATTTAATATTCTTTTATTATTAGAATGGATATTTGAACCCCCACAATTTTAGCTAAGAGATAAAGTTAATAAGGGATTCAAACTCCTAAAAAGGGAGATGACTCATACTCTTAACAAGAGATAGACTTAGACACCTAAAAGGAAAATGTTTCACAAAGTAAATTGAGCTCTATCACTAAAAGGAAATAACCTCTATAAATAGCTTACAGGAGGTAACAAACAAGACACTTGATTTATTTGCTACTTTATGCATTTACATTTATATTATTATTTTGACTTTTGCATCGGAGTGTCTCCATAGCAACCAGTGCCGCCCCTTCATTTGTTTTAGGTGATCCATGTGGTCGATAGTGAAACACGTTCTTAACAGTTGTACCGTTCGTGGGATATTTATTTCCTGCAACCAGCGTGCTTTTGACATGCCTATTGCTACTCGATCACAAGCAACCAGAGACCAAGAAGCGAACGCAATAGAGATGGAGGCGAGGTGGGCAGATATGGAAGAAAAACTAAAGAAGGCAATAGATCTAGTAGAGCAACTGCAAAAAGAAAATGAGGAGTTAAGGCGACAGCATGTTACTACGCCGCCAGTCAATGGACAAACGGAAGAGGATGGCCATAGTGCAAGCGGGGTTAATATTGAGGAGCTGGAAAAGAAGAAACTGCACGACGAGCTAAAAAGTCTTATTGACAAATATGAAGAGATGGTGAAGAAGATGTGAGGATCTTCCTCGGTAGATTAGTTCTTGAATCGTACAGACCTCCCTTACAGTGACAAAGTTATGGCAGTGCCCCGCCTACCTAAATTCAAAGTTCCCCAAATTGATGTCTATGATTGGTCCAAAGACCCGGTGGAATACTTGGAGAACTTTAAAGCGCATATCACACTCTACAGCTTCCTTAGAGAAATTGTCTGCCAAGCTTTTCCCCTGATCTTAAAGGGAATGGCGAGAGGGTGGTTTGGAACTCTCCGACCAGGATCAATCAACAACTTCGAGAAACTGGCCAAGCAGGTCTTAACACAATTTATGCCAAGTAAAAAGCGACGGACCCTAGCGGAATACCTTTTAACAGTTAAGCAGAGAGAAGAGGAGAATCTGAAGACATACCTCACCAATTTTAATAAAGAGAGGCTGACAATCGAAGATCAGGACGAGAAGATCACTCTGTCTGCCCTCTTGGGTGGAATTTGGCTGCACAGTCCTTTTATGGCCGAGCTAGCCAGGAGGACCCCGTCTACACTGATGGAGTTCATGGACAGGGCAGATGACTTCGTAAATGCTGAATATACACTACAAGCCCTTGTAGACTCGAGAAGAGATGAGCAAAGGGCAGAATGTAAAACCAACCCAGGCGACAAGAAACTTACTTCGGGTCATCAGGACAGAAGACAAGAAAGGCAACCAGAGCACAACAACAGATTGATATACAACAATTTAAATGTGCAAGAAAGGGAGGAGCCAAATAGAGAGTATCACCAGTCTAGAGTAGGCAATCGTTATTGCAAATACTATCAAAAGAGTTCGCATTGGACATAAGACTGCACGACCATGAAGAAAATGGTCACTGAACTGATGGGCACGGGATAGTTAGAGCGAATGGTCGCAGAATGCTCGAAGCCAAAGTGATGGTACAAACTAGAACACAGCCAGCAAAGAGAGGACAACCTAGATAGGTGGCAAGATTCTCATTGCAGCAATAGAGATGAAGCGCCCTCAAATGATGATAGGGACAGGGCGCCCCTAGGTGAAATTAGATGAAGTTTCCCGACCAACGGTGAGACAGGAGAAACATATGGCAAGCAACCTTCTCGTCCTGGGAATACAGAGCACTTAGAGAAACCTTACCCATGATAGCAAAATTTTTACTTTCTATATGATTTATTGTTTTATTGCTGAGACTCTTTTTGCATATTTCTGAAACATCTAATGGCGATCAAGGCTCCACGCCATTTAAAAAGGCAGGAAAGGTCAGGGACCGTCCGACCATTAAACACCAATGATGAGTTATCACACTCGTGGTACCATGTAAGAAAGGGCATGTAGGTTAGTAGACCACGCTTCCTTTAAACACCAATGACGAGTTATCATACTCGCGGTGTCGTATAAAAAAGGGCGTGAAGGTCAGTAAACTACCCCACCCTTAAACACCAATAACGAGCTATCACACTCGCAGTGCCATGCAAAAAGGGAAGGTCAGGAACCAATCGACCATTAAACACCAATGACGAGCTATTAGGGTCGCGGTGCCCAGAAAAGGAGAAAGGTGATGGACCACCTGACCATTAAACACCAATAACGAGTTATCACACTCGTAGTGCCATGTAAAAAAGGGCACAGAGGTCAATAGACTATGCCACCCTTAAATACCAATGACGAGCTATCATACTTGCGATGCCATGCAAAAAGGGAAATGTTAAGGACCGTCCGACCATTAAACACCAAAGATGAGTTATCACACTCTCGCAGTGTTGTGTAAAAAAGGGTGTGAAGGTTAGTAGACCATGCCACCCTTAAACATCAGTGACGAACTATCACACTCGAGGTAGCATGCAAAGAGGGAAAGGTCAGGGACCGCTCGATCATTAAACACCAATGCTGAGCTATCAGCCTCGTAGTGCCATGTAAAAAGGAAGCTCCTCACCGCCGAAGCAAGTCTTCTCGCCAAGAAGCCCCTCGCCACCTGAAAGAAGTCTACCCGCCAGGAAGCTCATCGTTGCCAAAGCAAGGCTTAGGTATTTAAAAAATCAACTTTGTAATTTTTATTATACTAGCTTCTTTTGTTTTTAGAATACAAACGCCTATAGAAGAGCAAGAGGATAAGCGCCTCTAGGCGAGAAAGACGACCAATAGCTTTAGGCAAGCAAGTATTTAGCATCCTTAGCCGTACAAAAATACTGTTACAAAAGGATGAAAAATCATTTAGCAGCAAACAAATCCCCTCTAAAAAATCTCCCCTCAAAAATCTCCCCTCAAAAATCATTTAGCAGCAAACATATCCCAATTGGAAAAAATGGGAAGCAGCAACCAAGATTGCTCTGACGAAGCTCCTCACCATGATGATGATCAAGTCTTCTTAGCACCCTTCTTAAGATTGGCGAGGCTAGCAACAGTTTCGATAGCTACCAAGTTCCCTCGCCATGATGGTGATCAACTATCCTCGCCACACCCATGATTGCAATTAGAGTCTCCTCGCCACTCTCATGGTGGCAACCAGAGTCTCCTTGCCAACTGCCATAATGGAGACCAACACTTTGTGCCGCACGCCAACCAAGGCCTCCCGCCATGGCAATTGTGACTTCGCCACAAGTCTTTGCACCAATAACTAGCGGGGTAGAAAGAAACATGGTATATTTAATTTTTCATGTGATGATCATGAAGAAAATTAGTGGAGAAATTGGAAGGGATATTTGAGCCCCCACAATTTTAGCTAAGAGATAAAGTCAAGAAGGGACTTAAACTCCTAAAAAGGGAGACGACTCATACTCCTAATAAGAGATAGACTTAGACTACTAAAAGGAAAAGATTTAATAAGGTAAATTAAACTCTATCACTAAAAGGAAAATAACCTTTATAAATAACTTACAAGAGGTAACAAACAAGACACTTGATTTATTTGCTACTTTATACATTTACATTTATATTATTATTCTAACTTTAGTATTGGAGTGTTCTCTAGATAACCACTGCCGTCATTTCATTTGTTATAGGTGATTCGTATGATCAATGGTGAAACACGTCCTTAATAATTATTATTTATAAATAATTTGAAATCACACCACCGGACACATATAAGACAATTAGTATAACAGCTGAACATATAGGTGGGTGAGTTCAGAGTTGGCAGCAATATTTATCTAATCACATTCAGTCAAAAAAAGGAAAGTAGGAATCATCGAGTCAAAAAAGGAGTAAACCCCTTGGGAATAATTGGAGGCGTGAATTAATTATCAATGCAAATATAATGCGAATGATTCTCCTTTGCTAGTGGAATTCATCATTCTTTTGTACCTAAATAGAGAGAGGCGCATCTTTTTCAACAAGTAGCTGCGCACCTTGATTGCTATAATCGATTCGGTCTTATCTGGTTTTGAGTAAAATTTAAGACAAATTGATTATGTATTGATTATTCTCTTAAATTGATATTTTGATTTTACTGATTTTCAATATGTTTCAATCCAGCTTTCTGATTTTAATATATAATATTATATATTAGATAATATATATAATATAGTATATTATTGTATATAATAATTTAATAATAATATATTATAGTATATTATAATATATATTATAATTATATTATAGAATATAGTGGTACATTGTAATATATAATCTAGTGATATATTATAGTACATTATAATATATAGTGATATACTATTAGTATAATTATTAATATGCACTATATAATATTAGTATAATTATTAATACAATAAACTATAATGATATTAGATTTTAATATACATCATATTAATTATTAATTTATCATATAATACAAAAATATTTTATATAGAATTATATATTATATATAAAATGATATATAATATAAAAAATAATAAAATATATATATAAACCGGTTTAATCCGATTTTAGAAAATAAAATATTAGATACAGATCAATTTTGACTGATTTAAAAATAAAAAAAATAAAACTGGTATGAAATCAAACTAAATTTGATAGCGAACTAAATCCACCGGTCCAGTTTATGAATTCATTAATTTTTTTTTACACCTCTATTTCTTGCTTTTGGAAGAGGTTTTGTCAAACACACGTGTTTAGACCTTTGGATCATCCCTTGTTTCAACCTTCATCATTGGTTTGCTTTTTCTTCACTTCCAATTAGGGGTGAATAATTAATACGAGAGGTCAGCCTAAATTTAAAAAAGAAAAAAGATAGAAAATCTAAAAATTCACGAAATTAAGGTGATTTAACAAACCAACGTTTAAATACTCTGCCGTACCAGCGGGTACTGTCGGTATTTACTGTACCGAAATAGTAATCGACTGAGGAGAAGTATGTATTTTAAATCGAATCAAATATCGGTTGTACTACTGCATTTCAGTCATTATCGACCTATTATCAATTAATGTATTTTTATAACTTATGTAAAAATCTTGATTTTTTTTTTTATAATTTTCGTTCTAATTCTCAAATCTAAATATTATTTTTCTAATTTTTTTAATTCTATTTTCTCGAAAACTGAAAATCAAATCTTTACTTCAATTTTTGTGATGAAGATGTGCTATTATTATTTTTAAATAGTAAGATTGAGAACTTATAAGTATTATTGAGTTTTATAAATATGCTTTTTAACTTTTTAAGACTTGCATTGATATTAGTTTGAAATAGATTATATACATATATAATTAATTTATCTATAGATAAACTATCCCGAAACAATATTCGAAATGGTATTGATATCAAAATATTTCATTTCAGTGTTTTAATCGAAACGACCAATTTTGAATTTAACGGGATAATTTAATTTTTTTAATAAAATTAATTTTATAATTGAATCTATCACATCAAATTTAAATAATTTAATGAATAAAATCATTAATTAATAAATATAAATGTATATATAAATATATAAATATATTAGAAACAATTTAAACCAAAACACAATTTAAATAAATAATTTGAAGTTCAAATCAGTTTGGTTTTTATTGGTGAGTTGTCAATCTAAAAACATTTTTCATTGTATTGGGTCCATATTGGTCACGCTATCAGTAGTATTGCATTTAGAAAGGATATATAATTCGGACTTGCAATATTTAGTGTGGGTACACCGTACACTGTGAACAGTTTTATGTCGACAACTTTCATTTTCTATAGAAAAATCTATTTATCATTATTTTTTAAATAAAATATAATAAATAATTTTTAATTATTTAATATCATATCATAAAATAATAAAAATTAAAATGATAAATAAAATTATTCAGAATCAATATGCCACAATATTCTAATATTATTTAAACAGTTTTGGCTTTTGCTTTAAGGATCAACCCTTCAAGTGAAAAAAATAAAAAAAGACGTGGTTTGAAAGTTAAGAAATAATTTTAAAAGGTCACTACTTAAATTTTTATAGTTATTTTAATTTTTATTTCTGAATTGATATAATATGCTATAAAATAATATTATTTTTAGAAAAATATTATAATTATAAAGAAATCACATAAAATTATATTTATTTTATACTAAAATTAATTTTATAATTTAATATATCGTATCATATCATCTTAATTTATAAATTTATTTTTATTTAATTAAAATATTTTTCTTATTTCTATTTAAAATTTATTTATAAATCTATTTTTACATAATTAAAATATTTGTCTTATTGGTAGAAAAAAACATTTATCTTATTTCTATTCACAGTGAACTTTCTCATAGCAGTGATCATTTTCTGTAGCGGGCCCCAAAAGAAAATTGAAGCCTGGCAGTCTAGCACTAGCTGCACTACTCTTTTCACAGAAGTTTCAAACCTTCCAGATATCTTTACTTTATCTCTTTCTGAGTGAATCTTTTTGTCTGTAGAATTCATCTCTTTCACATTTGAGTCGTTGACCTGAGAGTGGACTCTGGCAGTGAAAGTTATGATTCTTACCAGTTACCAGTTACCACCCGACCATATACGCTACACCCATCCTTCGCTTTTTATATTGGATAATGTTACTGTACCTCTCTCTATTCAGAAAATATATTATCTTATTATTAAAATCTATTTAAATTTTTTATATAAAATATAATAAATAATTTAATTTTTTTAAATTTTAATTTAATTTTTTTAAAATTTAAAATAATAATAATATTAAAAAATAATATTTTATTTAATTTTTATTTTTTATTTGAAATTATCTTATCTCTCTTAATCTAAATTAGTCATATATGATTTAATTTATTTTAAAATTTATTTCTTTTACTTATTTATTAAAAAAAGTGATTATTAATATTTTAATTTTTTTTAATATTTTTTAAAATTATTTGAAAATATTAAAACAATCTGAATAAAAATAAAAAAGTTAGAAAGTAAATTTCAAAGGAACAACAAGCTGTCATTGTTGGGCGGCAGTACAGCACTCTTTTATATTTTCTTTGACTCAAGTCCAAGCATCTTCATTATAACAATGGGCAATTCACACTACTTTTTTCGAAAATAATAATAATAATAACAAAACTTTTTATATTATATATAAAATTATTTAAAATATTTAATAAAAATAATAAATTCATAATAAAAAGTAAAATTTATTTGTAAGAAATTTTTACTTTTGCATCAAAGGACTTAATAATCAATATATATATATATATCTTTTTCCCTTTTTCTAAAATAATCCTCTTCTACTTTCTCCCAAGATATAGGATGCACATTTTAGTTTTTAGAATAAAAATGACGTGATTAATTATTTCTTAAATTTTGTTCATTGGCTTCCAGTTTTTCATACTTTATACTTCTTGTAAGACTACTTGTAAATTTTTAAATATAATGTGACATATGAATATCTATAATGTTATATTGTGCAAGTGTACATTTTAATACTTTTATAAACAGCATTAATCATAAAAGAAAAATAAAATTCTTGAAATTTACTTGGAGTTAGGATAGAGGTGGTTTCCGCTACTACGCAGAGTGCGCATGAACACAACCACGCTAGCAAGTGACCTACCGGCCCTCTTGGCCGTCTGGGAGATCAAGTGGTCCCTAACCTTTCCGCCTACTAGTTTGTTACGAGGTCGACAGCAAGAGACTTGCTTTAGGCCTTTAACGAAGGTCAAACAGCGCGAGGAGCTTGACCTCACCCTATGTCTGTGGAGGAAGTCGAGCAGTACATTTAGAATGAACTCGCCTCGTTGACCCTCGTGGACGCGAGGGGGGTCAAGCAATTTATAAGACTGGACTCACCCTGTTGTCCCTCGTAGGTGTGAGGGTCAGCAATGCGTTAGGTCTGATCTTGTTCTTAACTATGTTGGGCAGTAGGGAGAACGAACCTGCACTTCGGTGCAAGGCAGGTCAGACCACTTTGAGGCGTGGCAGACCTATTGGTCCTCAACGGGAAGGTAAGTAAGAGTTGCTTGTAAAAACTGCAAGAGGCAAGTCAGTTAGTGTAAATAATTTATGACACTTCTAATCAATTCGAGGAGCGTAGCGTAGGTTAGAGGCGTTTTGTTGTGGGAGTTGTGACGGGTAGTCCAAAGACTAGACCCGCACTCCACCGTGGAAGGGGTAGGGATGCCTTAGTTCAGACCTTTCCCCTTTTAGTCCTCTTCAGGAGGTAATCTTAGTCCCTTAGAGGGGGCGAGTAGCTCGTTAAGGTTGAACTCGCCCTGGATTACATCGAGTAGTTGAGTGACTGAACTTGCACTTCGTCATGAGGTAGGCCAAGCCACCTTAAGACTGTACTGTCTTGTTGGTCCTCAATGGGAAGGTATGTAGGAGTTGTGTGTCTAACCTGTGAAAGTCAAACTAGTTAGTATAAATAACTTCTAGAATTCGCAAACCTGAGCTGTCTTGCTGGGGAATGACAAAGATCGGAGGCATTTCGTTGTGGGAGATACGTTCCATAGTTATGTTGGGTAGTCAAAAGACTAAATATGCACTCCGTCGAGGGAAGAGTAGGGATGACTCAGGCCATGCCCTCCCATTTTGTCCCCCAAGGAGGTAATTTGTCGGTTAACTGAGCAGCTGTCTGCACTTCATCGTGACAGTGACGGGGATGGGGTAAGTTGTTCAGGCAGCCATGGGGGAAGTCGGGCCTCGTCAAAGGTTGGGATTGGACCCGCTCTTGTCCGTTAACGTCATAGAGAAGGTAAGTGAGGGTCAAGCTAGCGTTGAACCCACTCTTCATGGTGGTGAAGGTAGAGGTAAGTTGTTCGGGCAGGCATGAGGCTGGACTCGCTCTCCTCTGTAAAGGAGGTTGGGCTGTCATGGGGGCTGGTCCCTCCTGTTGGGGAGGTAGTTTGTTCGGATAGATTTTGGAACTGGACCAGCTCACACTTGTTGATGCCCACGAGGAAGGTAAATTGGCAAGCAGCCAAGGGCCAGCCCATACTCCACCGTAGGAGGGACAAAGTAGCTTGGGGCAAGTATGTCTTTCAGGCAGGCCTTATTTAGGTCAATGAAGTCCACACATATCTTCCATTTGCCATTTTTCTTTTTTACCAACACCACGTTGGATAGCCAGTCCAAGTAATAGGCTTCTATTGTGAACCCCACCGTAAGTAATCAGTTGACCTCTGCAGCAATGGCAACGTTCTTCTCTGCACTGAAGCTCTGATCCCTTGGCCTTGTGGTCCACACTCAGGTGGTGCTGCATGACCTCCGATTCAATTCCTGGCATGTCCTCGTAGCTCCGAGCGAAGATGTCCTGGTGCTCCAGAAGGAGCCGTTGGCTTTCGGTCGGCTCGGGTCCAACAGGACCAGCTCTAGCGGCTTGTTTGGCTCCACCTTCCTAAGTGCATACTTGTCTCAAATCATGCCATATTCTAGGGTGCACTTAAGTGGGGGTGGGAGGACGTCTTGCGTGCTCTTCCTTTCTTCCTCAGTGTTGGCTACCCCTCTAGCACTACCAAAGCCTACGCACTCGTTTGGCTCCATGTTATCATTCAGTTTGTTGGTGGTTCCATCGAGCACCTCTTTCTCCTTCCCTCCTAACTACTCCATTGCCACACTCCTTGCTTTCATGTTTTCTGATGTTGCTTTCTTCTACCCCTAAGTTGGCTAAGAACCAGTTGTCGCAGTCTTACGAAAGACATGTGAAATCTATGAATATACCATAGACAGGGCCACTGTTAAGTGTTAACGTTGTCTTTTGCACACCTTTGGGTTAGGCTTTCAGCAACTCGAGTCTTCAGTTTTGGACCTACAAACACAAAGAAAACACAGAAAGATGGAGGCCATGGTGGAGGCTAAGGAGTTTCAAATGCCAAAATCAGTATTGTCTTAGTATTTTGTGTGAGTGAATGAGGAGTTCAGAGAGAGTCCTTCGTACCTAGGGATTGCCTTTTATACCTAGTTTCTGGGAGTCAAATGCCCATACTCCATGTCAGAGGTACATGTCACCTCAATTGTCCCATTGGCCAGAGCCCATTAATGCAGTGTGGCCTTCTGGGGTGGCATAATAAATGCGGCGTGGCCTCCTATTTCCTTTGCCCATTTGCAAATACACTCCATCAGTTTCCTCTCTACTTGTTATCAGTGGATCAAGGGCTCTCTGTGTTTATCGCCTCCTTGCCTTCAGAGGTTTCCAACTTAGTTGTAGCCATAGGCTAACTTCAGCTTTATGGCTAGGGACTCTAAATGGGCCAATGGGTCTTTTAGCCAACCTGGGCTTCTCGTATTTGGGCTAGCACTTTAGGCCTTTGGCTCGGAGGAAAAATCTCCTTACAATCCATATCCAGATATATATCTAAAGAAATTTGAATTCGCATTCGGGCATAAACTTGGGTGCCTATATCCACATTTACCACCCAATCATATACGCTACACCCATCCTTCGCTTTTTATATTAGATAATGTTACTGTACCTCTCTCTATTCAGAAAATATATTATCTTATTATTAAAATTTATTTAAAATTTTTTATATAAAATATAATAAATAATTTAATTTTTTAAAATTTTAAAATAATAATAATATTAAAAAATAATATTCTAATAATATTTTATTTAATTTTTATTTTTTTATCTAAAACTATTTTATGTATGTCTCAATCCAAATCAATCTTATATCGTTTAACTGTTTTAAAATTTAATTTTTTATTTACTTATTAAAGAAGTGATTATTAGTATATTGTATTTTTTTAATATTTTTAAAATTATTTAAAAATATTAAAATAATATGAATAAAAAGGATAAAAAAAAATTAAAAAATGAATTTTAGATGCACAACCAGCTGTCACCGTTGGCGGCACTACTCTTTTATATTTTCTTTGACTCGAGTCCAAGCATCTTTATTATAACAATGGACAATTCACACTACCTTTTTTTTTTAAATAATAATAATAATGATACTTTATATATTATATACAAAATTATTTAAAATATTTAATAAAAATTCATAATAAAAGGTAACATTTATTTGTAAGAAATTTTTACTTTCGCATCAAAGGACTCAATAATCAATAGATATATATATATACACATATATATATTTTTTCCTTTTTTCCAAAATAATCCTCTTCTACTTTCTCCCAAAACGTAGGATGTACATTTTAGTTTTTAGAATAAAAATGACGTCATTAATTATTTCCTAAATTTTTTTCGTTGGCTTCCAGTTTTTATACTTTATACTTCTTTTAAGGCTATTTGTAAATTTTTAAATATCATGTGACATATGAATATCTATAATGTTATATTTTGCAAGTATTTTAATACTTTTATAAACAGCATTAATCATAAAATATTTTCTTTTTCTTTCTGAAAATGTATAATTTTTAGTGGGCCCTCCTCCACGTTTTCCACTCCACCACGCTTCTTCAAATCCCACACTCCAACCTTAGCATCAGCAAACGAAACCAGACCTCTCTCCAGTCCGAACGAGCAAAAATAATGTTGCGGCTACTCTTCTTTGTGGTCGGGCTACTGCTCTTCGTCTCTTCTCCTCTGACTCTGTGTCTAAACCAAGATGGCCTTTTTCTGCAGCAAGTCAAGCGCAGCCTCTCCGACCCTACTCACTCCCTTTCCGAGTGGAATGAGCGCGACGCCACCCCTTGCAACTGGACCGGCATCCGCTGCGACCCAGTCACTCTTCGTGTCACCTCCGTCGACCTCTCTTCCTTACAGCTCGCCGGTCCCTTCCCCATCTTCCTTTGCCGCCTTCCCTCTCTCATCTTCCTTTCTCTCCCCTACAACTCCATTGGCTCTTCCCTCACCCCCGATATCTCCTCTTGTCAGTCTCTCCAGTACCTCGACTTGGCTCAGAACCTCCTGGTTGGTCCCATCCCGGATACGCTCTCTCAGATCCCGAGTCTCCGGCATTTGAACCTCTCCTCTAACAACTTCTCGGGAGGTATTCCTGCTAGTTTTGGAGAGTTTCGGCGACTCGAAACGCTGAACCTGGCTGCTAACTTACTAAACGGTTCGATACCCATTTCTCTGGGCAACATTTCGAGTCTGAAAGAGCTTCTGCTTGCTCTTAACCCGCTCTCGCAAAGTCCGCTACCTAGTGAACTCGGCAACCTGACGAACCTCGAGGTGCTTTGGCTCGCTGGATGTGACCTCGTGGGTCAGATTCCGGCGACTATTGGTCGGCTGACCCGCCTTACAAACCTCGATTTGTCCATTAACGGACTCACAGGCTCAATCCCGTCGTCTATCACGGGGTTGAAAAATATTGTCCAAATCGAGCTATACGAAAACTCACTCTCCGGCGTGTTACCTTCGGGGATGTCGAACTTGACAAAGTTGTTGAGACTAGACGTGTCGATGAACAATTTTGCGGGGACAATTCCGGACGACTTGTGTGGCTTACCACTCGAGTCGTTGAATGTCAACGATAATCGCTTCGAGGGTTCTTTATCCGAGAGCATAACTCGGTCAGCAAATCTGTACGAACTCAAACTCTTCAACAACACACTCAGTGGTCCATTGCCGAGCCAACTCGGCAAGAACTCGCCCTTGCGGACCCTTGACGTTTCGTACAATGGATTTTCCGGCGAAATTCCAAGCCATTTGTGTGAGAATGGTGCGTTAGAAGACCTTATTTTGATGGTCAATTCATTTTCTGGTAAAATTCCGGTGAGTCTGGGAAATTGCCAGAGCTTAAGCCGGGTCCGGCTTAAGCACAACAAGCTGTCGGGCACCGTTCCTGAAAGATTATGGGGCTTACCTCATGTGTCCTTGCTTGAGCTCGAGGAGAATTCATTGTCTGGAGACATTTCTACAATGATTTCTGGTGCACATAATCTGTCTCAGTTGATGATTTCGAGTAACCGTTTTTCAGGTTTGATACCGGAGGAGATTGGCTCACTCGGAAATCTTGTTTTGTTTTCGGGCAGTAATAATAGGCTGACGGGTCAAATCCCCGGAAGTTTGGTGAAGTTGAGTGGATTGACCACGCTTGATCTTAGCGATAATGAGCTTTCGGGCGAGATACCGGTGGGAATCCAAGCTTGGAAGAAGCTCAATGAGCTTAATTTGGCCAACAACAGGTTAAATGGTGAAATTCCAAGTGAAATTGGGGGCTTGCAGGTGCTTAATTACCTTGATCTTTCCGGGAATCAGTTTTCCGGGAAAATCCCACTGGAGTTGCAAAACTTGAAGCTCAATTTGCTGAATTTGTCGAATAATAGGTTGACCGGGAGCCTTCCTCCTCTTTATGCCCATGAGAATTATAGGAGTAGCTTTGTGGGCAATCCGGGCTTGTGCGGTGACCTTCCTGATCTTTGTCCTAGGATTGGTGGAAGAAAGGGAAGGGCCGATTTTTGGGTACTCGGGTTAATCTTTGGGCTTGCGGCCATCGTTCTTGTTGTTGGGGTGGTGTGGTTCTATTGGAAGTACCAGACTTTCATGAAGAACAAGAAAGGAATTGCAATGTCTAAGTGGAGGTCATTCCATAAGCTTAGTTTTAGTGAAATCGAAATTCTCGATTGTCTTCGTGAAGATAGCGTGATTGGTAGTGGAGCTTCAGGGAAAGTTTATAAGGTTGTGCTTAGCAATGGTGACGTGGCAGCGGTGAAGAAATTATGGGGAGGAACAAAGAAAGTAGATGGGACTGTTGATTCTGAGAAAGATGAGTTTAAAGCTGAAGTTGAAACATTGGGAAGGATTAGGCACAAGAATATTGTGAGGTTATGGTGTTGTTACGACACTGGGGATTGTAAGCTTCTGGTGTACGAATACATGCCCAATGGAAGCTTGGGGGATGTATTGCGTGGTAGCAAGGGAGGCTTGTTGGATTGGCCAACAAGGTATAATATTGCTCTGGATGCGGCTGAGGGGCTCTCTTATCTGCATCATGACTGTGTTCCACCCATTGTTCATAGGGACGTGAAATCGAACAATATATTGTTAGATGGAGAGTTTAGAGCTAGAGTTGCGGACTTCGGAGTTGCTAAAGCTGTAGCAACAGTCAGTAAAGGGGAGGAAGCCATGTCTGTGATTGCAGGCTCTTGTGGCTACATTGCTCCAGGTTTGTCAGCATATTACATGGTCACTTGCAGATCCAATTAGTTAACACTAACTTGAGATATAATTTGCTAATCCAGGTTTCTCAATTTTGTTTGAGATCAATTTTAAATTAGTCGGTTCAAATGGTTTTCATCCACTTCAAAATCATTTTGTTTTACTGCAAAAAACTTGATAGATCACCAGTTAAACGTCACTTGCTTATTTCTAATCTAGTCTGCTTTGATTTGAAATTGATGCAGAATATGCTTATACACTTAATGTGAATGAAAAGAGCGACATCTATAGCTTTGGAGTGGTCATTTTGGAGTTGGTAACTGGTAGGCTCCCAACTGATCCTGAGTTTGGAGAGAGAGATTTGGTAAAATGGGTCTGCAACACCTTAGACCAGAAAGGAGTCGACCATGTAATTGACGGTAATCTCGATTCCAAGTACAAGAAAGAGATAGGCAAAGTTCTCGACATTGGCCTCATGTGCACTGCCATACTTCCCATTAGCCGCCCTCCAATGCGAAAGGTGGTTAAATTGTTGCAGGAGGTTGTCGCAGAGAACAAGACAAAGACACCTAGGAAGGATGGGATGTTCTCCCCGTATTACTACGAAGAGGCCTCTGAACAAGGAGGTATAGTTTAAATACCTCACTTAAGATGAAAAAGGATTCCAGTGTGAGTTCTAATATTCCCATGGTCTTGTGTTTGGTTTCATAGTAGGAAAAGAAGAGATTGCAGCTGATGAGAAAGAGATGGAGAGGGAGATTTCTGCATGATATTCCCACTTTGAAAATAATATGGTACCTTCAGCGAGGCAGCAGATTTGTACGTTCATAGAATGTAGCCATTTTACTACCCAGAATTCCTCCTTTGTTAGGCGACTGTTAGATACGAGTGTTAAAAATTCCCAGAAATGAAAACCTATTTTCCCGTCAGCAAATGCGATGATCCTATAACACGTGAACTTTGAAAAACTTGCAGAGTTCACTTTCCACTTTCTAAAGTATCAGGTCTTTGTAGTTGCTTTCCATCTTCAAATTAGGTGAACGAAACATGCAAATGCAATAAATGGTAAAATGATAACGTGATTTTCGATCAGAAACAGCTATGATTCTCATACTTTATGGACTTTAAAAATTGCGGATGTACTTTTGGGTTGTGTTCCTCGTTTGTGTCCTAAACTCTACTGTGCAATCACTACAGAGATTCCAACTGGCAGGAAAATGCTATTTTTCTTTCTTTGTTTCTTTTTGATAACTGTCCGAATCTCGCTATTAATTGTGAGTAAAAGGTGTGGCTCCTGTTCTTCGACAGCAGTGTAGTCTAAAGAGATTGGGACCAGTACCTTTTTTAGTTTGAAAATGTCAAAGATGCAGTCTGGACCCCAAATTTGACTAAAGAAGTAAAAGCAATAAATTGTTGATCTAGAAAGTCAGCAATAGGGTCTGCATCATTACTTTGAGGTCTATTGTTATCTGCTCCTACATGAAAAATACGTATATTTGACATGTCTAACCATAGATAAACTTCTTGTTTAATATTAACGTATCATGTTTCTCTCTGTTTTCTTTATTCATGGGATGGTGTGTTTGGCGTTTCATGCATGGTGTAGAACGGCACATACTGTGCACATTTGGCAATTTGAGCATTCGATCAAAGCTAGAAGAAAACAAATGGGTAACAAACGTTGTATGACATATATGTGTGCCATATTTATATTTGTCATGCGGCCTGCAGATTGTGGCCTGAGCTTCTACGTACAGATAGAGATGAGAGGTAGTAGGATTGTTCACCGACCTGACCCGACCCAAATTAGGTGCATATCGGTCGGTCGATACCTGAGTGCTCGACTTGATAATGATTCTGGAAGACATGAGTGTTCCGACCTGACCTAACCCGTATAGAGAGACAAAGAGAGTAATAATACCTAGAGATTATCTTGAAAAGAAGGTGGACAAGTAAAATAAGAGAAGTGTTGAGACTTGAGAATAATGAGGGAGATGGGTTATCGGGTACTGATGAAATTGCAGGAGAGCTAGGTGAGAGAGAGTTGTGCTTTTTTGTTTAAAATGGGTATTGGGTATTACCCAAGAAGAAATGAAAATGGGTGTTGTATAACTCGCTTCCGATTCCACATACAAATGGGTCGAGTTTTCGGGTTGGGTCGAAAATCAGACGGGTCGGGTACACAGTTTATTTGTTCAATCCTACCATCTAGAATTTTGTTAAGGCTGTAAATGAGTGGCTCTGTTGAAGACCGCGCTTGATATTATAGCTTATTTTAATGAACTTTCCTTAGTTTATTTTTTAAATATTTAAATTTGAGATTTTAATTTACAATGATAAAATAATGTGAAATGAACTAAGCCAAACTCCATTTTTGATTGAGCTCAAGCTGTTGGAATGCCGAACCGAACTCGAGTAAAGCCTACAAAAAGGTCTCGAGCTCAAACTTGAAATCTCACTATGAGCCGAGCCTGATAACACAAATCTAGACTCGATTCTATTAATGCTCTAGTTTTTAAACAACCTATCTTCTCTGATTGGTTGCTTTCGTTCTCTATGCTATCGTCTCTTATTTTGTGATATTTGGTTGATTCTTCTAAAAATTTAATGCAAGACTCAATTTTATTGTCTTAGATCATTAGAACTTGGATTCTAAATGGAATTTTCTAGCTGTGTAATTTGATTGAGTTCGAACGAATAGTGGGTGATCAAGTTTTGTTTATTTAATTTTTATTTGAATCATTTTGAGCTCAAGTTCATCATCAAGTCACATTTTATGTTAACAAAAAGCTCATTTATTATTCAAGTGTACGTGCTCGAGTTTGTTGTTGAGCTGTTCACTACAACAAATTCCTTTTTTTCCCACTAGGGATTTTAGTATGAAATAGCCTCAATTTTAGGTGAAAAGTTATTTTTTCACCAATTTTAATAGTGGGGAGCTTGTGGAATAAAACTGGCGATATAAAATATCTTTTTCCCAAAAAAGCCCAACTCGTGAAAAATACCTACTTTTTCCAGAAAACTGCAGACAAAGGCTTCTGAACTCGCCGAAAATATCATAGCATTTGGATGTGAATCGTGGGAAAAAAGTATTTCTAACAAAATACTTTCACCGCAAATTATATTTTCGGCAAAACATTTTGTTGCAAATGCCTATTTGTGAAAAACTCTTATAAATATTTCTAAAAAAATGTATTTTCTACGAGTTATATTCGCCACAAATGTTAAAAGATTTCTTAAAAAAGTTAAATTATAAAGGCATGAAAATGAGACTGAGCCAAAAATATTAAAAAGAAATGGTCTAGTATAAGCTAAGATTCTATATACTGTCCAGGAGATCTAAATTGACACTCATAATAATTTCAAAAAAATATATAAAATTATGCTAACATGTTTGTTTCGGAAGTGTTTCGCAGTCCTGCACGCACCCACTACCAACATATAGCAAGTAGATCGAGACAGGCTTGGAGGATATAAATGTCTCTAATGCCTAAGTAAGATGACTTTGGAGTTAAATAAACAACGGAAGTTCTATTCACTTACCTGATTAGTCTTTCTCCCCTCATATATATCAAGGTTGGAGTGGGTTAACCTTTACTTTTGCAACAACCTTATCTCTCGTTTAAATTATGTTTGTGTCAATGATTTGAAGTCCCCTTTTTATCTAATCTTGTTTGACCATTGGGGGATTATTTGAATTTGTCTAATCGGTATAGAATTTTTCAGATTTCCCTCTCGTGAACACAAGACGAATCTAGGATGGGAGGTCCATATGTTGTTCAAGACTCATTATGTGCTCCTCCTTTTGGGCCTGAGCCCCTTAAGTCGCATAGGTGGGCCTTAGAGACTGGGGGAGAGTTTGGCCTCTCCAATTACCTTGGGAAGTCTTATCTTGCTTCTCGTGATGGGATTTATACTTGTGGGCGTTGTCTTGTTTCTTGAGCCGCAGTCGTGTCAGATCCATTCACAAGAGAGGGGAAGAGTTTGCCGCTTCGCTTTCGCACCTCTTTTTTTTTTTGTGTCTGACACGTTTCCATCATTAGTCCTATTGTTTTGACTTTTGAGTGGCTTTGTCCTCATTAAACTTTTATTCCCTATTAGTTACTTCTTCTGTTATTTTCCTCCTTTCTTCATGTCCATGTGTCTCCTTCCTGCAGAGCTCATTTCTAGTCCTTTCCATCTTTCCAACTTTCGGGTTTATTCTCACTAATGGCTTCTCTTAAATCTTCCCACAGCACTTCTTGCAGTGCTAGGTCTTCCTGACCCTGCGACTCTTCTCTACCCATGGAAGGGGCTAGTGCGGACCGCCCCTTGTCATAGAGTGGAGCAGTTCGTTAGCAACAACATCACAGTTCGATCTAGACTTTGTGAGGAACTGCTACAAGATTCTTGACCCCATGGTGTTGAGCTAGTCGGAACCTCGCAGGGGGTTCATTGATGCTGGCTGTCTTGTTGCTCAAGCAGCATTATATTCGGTAATGTTTTTGATGGGGCTAAGATTGCCTTTTTGTCGGCCTGTCCATGTACTAGATTTTTTTGGAACTTGCTCCTTCACAACTCGTGCCAAACACATGGAGGATTTTGATGGTTTGTTGTGTCATTTGGAGGCAAGTGTTGGAGCCTGTTGATGGGGATTATGCAAAACTCACCGCGAGGGAATTTCTTTCTACCCATGGGGTTCGCCAAATAGACATGAACTTATGTAGTTTTTGGTCCCACATCGGTAACCGGGTGGTGCATTTGGAATGTCAATATTCTCATTGTAACACCTTAGTCCAATGACAAGCTGTTTTTAAAAAAAAATAGATTTATATGTGCAAAAGGTCCATTTGAGTTTTCAAATATTTTTTAAGTAGACTACGGGCCTAAAATTTTTGTTTTGGTGGATTGTGATTTTTCTTTGGGTTTGGTATTTAGGTTAAAAAGCTTTTTATGGGCCAAGATAATTTTTGGAACAAGTTGGATTATTTTTGAGTTTGAGTCGAGGTCCAAATTCAAGGAAGATTCATTTTATAAATTTCCTACACTATCCAAACTATGGGCCCAGATATTTGATATTGGCCCTACCGGATCACCTAAAAGCCCAAGCCCGTGAGATCAAGCAAACTCCTCGTCGTGTAGGTTCCCTTGCATGCACGGCTTCATCTTGTCCATGTCCTTCGCATGCACATTTGTATCTCTAGAGTTTATGTTTCCTATTAATACACATGTTTTCCTTTCATGCATGTATCTTTTCCCTCTATATTAACAGCAAACAATTAGTATTTTCAATATACATTCAGTTTTTCTTCCATCATCTCTAGGTTGCCTTCCCCATCCACCACCCATACATGTCTCTTTCCCTAGGGTTTATTGTTTCATATATATATATATATATATGCATATTGTTACCTCTCCTGGGTGAAGAAACTTCAAGCCGCAACTTTCAGTGAAACACCACCACAAGCTGCTCAGCCCACTTGAAGCCTCTAGCAACCCCCACTCACCAAGAAACACTACCATGCACCATGCAAACTCAAAGCGTTGCATCTTAAACTCACTGCATCTCAGCCTCGATGAAGTCGAGCTTCCACGTAAAAACCATAGCCACGTCATCGTAGCTCCACCCTCGAACAATGGTGCCTCTGCCCTCAAAGCCCACTACACATCTCCTCCTCATTGCTGCCATGCACTAAACACCCTGTTTTAAAAATTGAAAATAGAGCACTGCTCCCTTCCAGTTGAACGTCAGCTCAACCACCCCAAGGCACCAGCCCCTCCACATCGTCGCCACCATAGCAACCCACTTCTATACCATCGCACTTAAACACCTGCCCAGACCTCACCGCTGTAGCCTCACCGAGCATACCCTACTACTTCTCCGTCTTTGACTCCCTACCTAGTTCTCTCATCGTGATCTCTCTCTCTCTCTCTCTCTCTCTCTCCCTCTCTCCCTCACAGAGCACGACTACCCCCTAGCTCCTGCCTCCTCCTCACACAACCTCTACTCTCGGTGACTTTGAGATTTTCATCCCAACATCACACGGCGTATATCCTCTGTAAGGGGCGAGGAGGGAAAACACTCAGTTGAGTTGTTTTTCTCCTATAATAGCGAGGTGCGAGTGGAGATAGTCGGCTTATATTAGACAGGAGGTTGCCTCAACCTTGCAAAAGGGGCAAGGAGGGAAAATGCTTTGTTGACTTGTTTTCCTTGTATGATTGCTAGGTACAAGTGGGGACACTCGGCTTGTGTTTCGTGGGAGGTGGCCTCAACCATGCTAATGGGGCGAGGAGGGAAAACACTCTATTGAGTTATTTTCCTCCTATGATCATTAGCTATGAGTGGAGACATTTGGCTTGTGTTTGGTGGGAGATTGCCTCAACCGTGCTAAAGGGGTGAGGAGGGAAAACATTATCTTGAGTGATTTTCCTCCTATGATTGCCAGATGCGAGTGAAGACACTTGGCTTGTATTTGGCAGGAGGTTGCCTCGACCATACTAAAGGGGTGAGGTGGGAAAATACTTTATTGAGTTATTTTCCTCCTATGATTGCCAGGTGTGAAGGGAGACACTCAGCTTGTGTTCGGTGGGAGGTTGCCTTGATCGCTCAAAGGGGTGAGGTGGGAAAACACTTTGTTGAATTATTTTTCCTTCTATGATTGCCATATACGAGTGAACAAACTCAACTTGTGTTTGGTGAGAGGTTGCCTCGATCATGCTAAAGGTGGCGAGTGGAGACACTCTGCCTATGTTTGGGGGGAGGTTGTCGCATTTAGGTTCTTTGGTGACTTCATCTTGATGATAGCCAGTACTTTCTTTAGGTTTGCCTCGATAGTTGATTCCTCTATCTAACACCATGAAACACAAAAACTTTCCCGATTGTACCCTAAATGTGCATTTTGTTAGGTTGAGTTTCATTTTGTACTGCCGTAACACCCCAAAGGCCTCCCTCAAGTCTTCCACATCTTGCTCTGGCTTTTTACTTTTGATCAATAGGTTGTCAGTGTATACCTCAATGTTCCATCCTATTTGCTCTTTGAACATCCTATTTACCAGCCTTTGATAAGTGCCCCTGGATTTTTTAAGCTGAAGGGCATGACTTTGAAATAGTATTGCCCCCGGTTGGTTATGAATGTTGTATTTTCTTGGTCAAGTTGGCTCATTCGGATCTAATTATACCCTGAATAAGCATCCATGAAACTCAACATCCCGTGTCCAGCAATGGAGTCCACGATTAGGCCTATTCAGGGTAATGGAAGCTATTCTTTGGGTAGGCTTGAGATCGGTGAAATCTATGCCCAATCTCCATTTCCCGTTTGATTTTTCTACAAGCAGCATGTTTGAGAACCATTCGGGTTAGTGGGTTTCTTTTATGAACCCAGTTGCCAGGAGTCAATCTACCTTTTATGCAATGGATGCGTACTTCTTGGCACTAAAGCTTCTCTTTCTTTGCTTAATTGGCTCACATCTAAGTTGACACTTAGTCGATGCTCTATGATTTCCTTGTCGATTATAGGCATGTCCTTGTGACTCCCAGTAGAAATATCTTGGTGTTCGTCAAGTAGCTGCTTCAGTCATTGTCTCTCTCTACTTTTCATTTTGGTCTCAATTCTCACCATGGCTTCAGGCTAGGTTTGATCAATGGTGATTAATTCAGGAGTCTCTTCAGCCTCACCCTGCTTCAGAGCATCCTCGTTCCTTGTCTCCACTTCATGCACTAGTATTGCTGGCGAAGGAGGTGGGAAAGGTTCATTCAATGCTTGAGTCTCGACCATCTTCACGTCTCTCTCCCCATCCCCGAGTTCTTGTACATAACACTCGTGGGCAAATACTTGCTTGCTGTGTACTTGCCCTATTTTTGCTTCCATGGAAAATTTCATCTTTAGGTGGTAAGTGGAGGTAACAACTCTGAGGGCATTCAATGTTGGTCTCCCAATAATGGCATAGTAGGATGGCCGGCTCTTAACCACCAAGAAATCTATCAGTGTGGTGGTTGTGTAAAGGCCAAACCCAGCCATCACTAGTAGGGTGATTGAGCCTATGGGCTGTACTACTTCTCCTGAAAGTCCCTTTAATAGGGTGGGAGTTGGGCATAACTTGCTTTGGCTAATCCCCCTGTTTATGAAAGCATCCCAGAGAAGGACTTCAGTCGAGCTACCATTGTTAATCAATATTCTTCAGGTGGTGTAATTGGCCACTAGCATGGTCACCACTAATGCATCATCGTGCGGATAGGTTACTCCTTTGCAATCATCTTCATTGAAGGATATTGTAGCCATTGGTGGAGCCCTTGGCTGTTTTTTTGGCCTCTCGATGTTGAAGATTTCCCATATCTAGTTTTGCATGTGTAGGCCCTTCGCCCGAAGGAGGTGGGGCCATCGGCCAAGAATCCTTCTGTGATTGTGCGAATTTCTCCAAAAGGTGGATTAGCCTGGTCCATGCTATGGCAAGGAGCTCGGTCGTGGGGCTCTCTTGTCTTCTTTCGTTTGATCACCTGGGGGGTGTAGCATTTTTGGCAACTAATTGTTCGAGCTTGCAATTGTCCTGCATTTCTTCGATATTCTATTTTAGGATATGACAGTCTTATGTTTATTGTCCCCTAACATTGTGATACGTGCAAATTTTTGGGACAATTGCTCGCAACCATCACTCTAGAAAGGTTCCTTGGTTCTTTCCTTAATGCTCATGCTAGAGTATTGCGCCTTGGCATTTATGGTTTCGTGCAATACCTGTTGTTTCTTGCCTCTTGTCACATCTGATCTAATTTTCCCTTGAGTCACTTTCTCGATCTTTCCTTTGACCTCATTTCCTGCTTTGATCTTCCATTTGTTCTATCTTTGATCTTCTTGATGTGGTTAGAGCTTGTAGTGTGTCTACTGTAGTGACAAAATCATCTACCTTGTTCATGAACTCGGGCAATGTATCTATGGTTTTTTGCACCAGCTCGATCATAAAGGGGCTTTTGGGCCAGATTCCTTCTAACAAGGCTACTAGCATGATTTTTTCATACTAATCGTCAGTCATCATTTATATTTTTTGTTAAAGCCTACTAGGTAAGTTTTCAAGTTGTAGTGAACCCAATTCTGACTGATTCGGGATAGTCAATCTCCCAAGGAAGAAGAAGAAGAAGTAGAGAGGAATTTAGAGAGAGAGAAGAGTTTGAGTAAATTTTGAGTGTGAGAGTTAGTTGGCTCCCAACTCGAGCTTTTATAGTGGATTTCTTTGAGATACAAACGACAACGTATTACAAGTAAATGAATTAATGAAACGATGTGCTTCACTAACTACTTAGTTCCATCACCTAAAACGACAACGTAATTGTGCTTTACTAACTACTCAATCTCACTACATAAAATGATAGCGTAGCAATTCCACATTCTTATTATTTATATGACATCGTTTCTGACTTCAACTATAACTGAAAAAATAGCCATAGCATCTTCGAGGAACCTCAATGACTTCTGCCTACACTTCCTACGATCAACAGCACTTCATCCATCTCCATTCAGATCCATGACACAAGCTTTCATCTTCTCTTTGTTTCATGGTGAATAGATATGTGGTGGGTCTCTTTCTCCTGTACATCATGAATTGGGTAAGGAACTGCCTCCCCAACTCCTTTAAGCTTTCAATAGACCATGGTTGCTGTGCTCCAAACCACCCAAGTCCAGATCCTTTCAACGTTAGAGGAATTGCCCTACATGCCATACACTTCCATCGATGGGACCTTGAACTTTGGTGGGAGTGGTACTACCATGATTTTTGTATTGTAAGGTAGGTCCATGCTAGCGAGTAGCTGATTTATCGACGAGGATGCACCTATCTTTTGCGTCATTTTCTCATACTTGTCCATGAGTCTCCATAGATCGTGGTGCATTTTCCTTTTTTCTTCATCATTGTTGAAATGCCTGCCCATGCTTTTTGACTCCCCTTCTACTTGGCTTGGCATGACATGTTCGCTTGACACCATATTCCTGTACTTTAGGGCCTCTCATCTTCGCACTGTATTGCCTCCAATTCCTCAATTACCTTCTTTAACTTATTCTCCATTTTTGCTAATCTGTTCTCCATGTTCAAGAACGTAGCCTCTTGGTCCCTGGTTTCTTGAGAGTGCATGATCGCAGGAATGCTAAAAGCACATTGTGATGAGCAAAACATATCACACAGGCGGCACCAACTGTTTCGAATGTGTTTTGAACTCCTGCACACACCCACCACCAACTTGTAACACATAAACTGAGAAAGGCATTGGGGTTATAAATGCCTCTGATGCCTAAGACAGATGAATTTTGAGTTAAATAAAGAACGAAGGTTATATTCACTTGATTAGTCTTTCTCCTCTTATATATGTAGAGGTTGGAGTGGGTTTGTCCTTGCTTTTGTCACAACCTTATCTCTCGCTTGAACTATGTTTGGGTTAATGATTTGAACTGCCCTCCTTGTCTGATCTCGTTTGACTGTTGGGGGATTATTTGAATCTATCTTAATGGTATAGAATTTCTCGGATTTCCCTTCTGTGAACACAGGATGAATCTAGGATGGGAGGCCTATATGTCATTTAGGACTCATCATGGGCTTCTCCTGGGCCAAGGCCCTTAAGTCACATTGGTGGGTCTTGGAGACTAGGGGAGAGTTTGGCCTCTCCACTTTTCACCAACTTAAACATCATCTATATAACAACAAATAAAAAACCTAAATAACACATTAATTACATAAATTGAAGACCATGATAAGAGAATGATCTTCTAAAAAAATATGTAGCTGCATGCAACTTGTGGTGTATATTCCCCTATCGATTAGTCATGCCTTAACCTTGAATAAATGAACTCATCCCAATGAAGAAGTAAGCAACCTTGAACAAATCAACCATGAAAACGGAAAAAATCTAAAATGTAGCAAAAATCTTAGTAAAATGTGTAAAACAGGGGCACAATCTTAGTAAATCAGATTTCAACTTGGATGACTAAAACATGCCTCACAGGAGCTAGAACAACTACTTGATAGGAGGATAAAAGAATTCAAGTAACTTCTGTCTTTCAGTAAGTATACAAAGAAAAAAAGGGAGAGAAAAGATTGGCTACTAATCTAGAGTCATCAAATGATTGAAAACAAGAATAAATCAAATACACGATTTATAGTAAATAGGACCAACTTTATAGAATAAGAAATACATACAAATACATAGATACTCTTGTATTCTAGGACCCCAAGAAAAAGTACCTAGTGTTATGGTGCGATCTTTTGATTGGCCTGGTCTTTGGCTTGGATGCTAATGGAGGCTTGTATCCAAAGGACCCAATGGCCCAATTAATGGCTGCATTGGCTGCATGTTGGACGTAGACTATTGCATTACAGTCTTTGTGAAATAGAGCCATTCTATCTTTGTTTCCTTCAAAATTTTTGCAGTCCATGCATTTACAGTTTTTAGAGCACAACACATTGGCTCGAAACCACTCACAATACTTCTTTAGGCACCTTGATTTCTTACAATGACATCCTTTGTTGTGCTTTCCCACAACTCGAGCTTCTGCTGCATCTACCTAATTTTTTAAATACATAATCATTGCCTGCTAAAACATTTTAAATGTTTGCACATAGTCTTGCACGATATGCTTGGAATGTTGAGAATAATGAGATGTGGGAAGATTGTATTCTAGACTTTCTTTCTCAAGCTCGTTGTCTTGATAAATGTCTGTAATCTTTGTTATCTTCAATGAAGTTGGTTTTTCTATCCAAAAAACAAAAAACAAAAAAATTTAAATAATTGAGTATATTATTAATTGATTGACAATAACATGTGGTGGCAAATATATACAAATGTAAGCCAACCAAATCCCATAATCGAGGGATAAAATATATTGATATTAAAGATGTAAAAAGGAGCTAGCTATCTACATGATTTGTGCAAGCAATGAATTCATGATTTGGGTCTTTCTTCGTGGGATGTATTAGACCTTTATCCTTGGGAGAGTTGACTGGAGCATTCTTGGAAGTTTTGCCGTCATGATGCAGGGGACTTGAATTTGTATTATCACACCCCTGTAAGCTCAATGGGGAGGGATGGACAGTGAGATTGGTATGAATAATAGAAAGCTTTGGTGAAACCAAGGGCTTGGTAAGTATGTCGGCATGTTGATCTTTTCCGGAGATGAAACAGACTTGGAGCTGTCCAAGACCAACCCTTTCACGAACAAGGGAAAATCAATAGCAACATGCTTGGTGTGAGCATGAAAAATGGGATTGATAGGGAGGTAAGTGGCTCCAATATTATTACACCACAATGTGGGAGGTTGATGTAAATAGACACCAAATTCCCAAAGAAGATCTTACAACCATATTAATTCAACAGTGGAGTTGGCTAAGGCTTTGTATTCAACTTCGGTACTTGACTGGGAAATTGTATGTTCCTTATGAGAGCTCCAAGAAATGAAGTTTCTACCATGAAAAATGAGATAGCCACTAGTGGAGCAGCGATCATCGGGACAACTTGCCTAGTTAGCATCAGAATATGCATGTAAGAGGTTGGAAGAACTAGGAGTGATGTGTAGACCATGCATATTTGAGATATTGAAGAATTCTTTTGACAGTAGCCCAATGGTTTATAGTAGGTCATGCATGTATTGGTACACACGGTTGACAACAAATGAGAGAGTAGGCTGGATTAGTAAGACATATTGTAAGGCACCAACGGTACTACGATAGAGAGTAATGTCATGAAAAACATCACTGTCAAACAGACTAAGATTGTGAGATGAAGACATGACAATAGCAATAGGCTTAGCATTGGTCATATTTGTTTGCTGAAAAAGATCCAAAATATATTTTTGCTTTGAAAGAAATAAGTCTTCAGAATTAAAATGAGCTTCAATGCCGAGAAAATAATTTAGTTGGCCAAGATCTTTGATTGGCAAATTAGACCAGAGATGTTGCAACAAGTAGTCAATTGCTTTAGTAGAGCACCCAGTGACGAGAATGTCTTTAACATAAACTAAAACAGAAAGCTCCGAATGATTTTGTCTATAGATGAAGAGGGAGCTATCGACTTTGGAGTAAGTAAAACCAAATCCATGAAGAGGTGAGCTCAGTTTAACAACCAAGAGCGAGGAGCTTGCTTGAGGCCATAAATGGCCTTTTGGAGCTTACATACATGATTAGGATATTGTGGGTGTACAAAGCCAGGTGGCTGGGCCATGAAAATTGATTATGAGATATCACTGTGTAAGAATGCATTTTGGACGTCAAGTTGGTTAACTTGCCAACTCTATGTAATTGCTAGAGATAGCGTGAGCCGAATGGTCTATGGTTTAACGATTAGACTAAAGGTCTCTCCATAGTCGAGTCCAGGTTGTTAATAAAAACCTTTGGCCACCAACTGAGCCTTGTGGCATTGAATACTTCCATCGGCATTACGTTTCAAGCGATAGACCCATTTACATCCTATTATGTTCATTCTGGGAGTGACCGGGACAAGCTACCATGTACCATTGTGTAAGGGAGCATTAAAGTCTTCATTCATAGCTTGTCTCCATTCGGGATGTTTGGAAGTTGAGGTGAAGCAGGTGGGCTCATGGTCACTAAAGCTGTAGTGGTGACTAGTGCATGTGGTGGATAAGGAACAATGCCAATAATATGAGTTTTGGGGCACCGAATTTGGTTTTAAAGTATTGTCCACAAGGCCTGGGTATGTGTAGCTGCTGGTTGAGTGGTGTTGGAGCTTCTTGGTTGTACAAAAATGACTTCAGGCGGATTAGAGGAAGGGGATGATGCTGTGGCACATGCGACAAGGGCATGCGAGTTTATTAATGGAGTTGATGGTTTGGTGTCATGTGATACTTGTGCATTGGACTAAAGTGGGCTTTGTGCAAAAGGTTGATTACATGCTGGTACCTGTAAACAAAGAGGCAAAATGGCCTGAGATGATTGGACAGTGTGGGATGAGAAAGTTGGACTAGAGACCAAATATGCAAATGGGAATCGGGTCTCATCAAATGTAGCATGCCGAGAAATGTACAAACAACCAGATGATATATGAAGACAATTGTAGCCTTTGCGAGGAAGGCTATACCCAAGGAATATGCAAAGTTGGGAGCGATACTCAAGTTTGTGGGCAGTATATGGTCGTAGGTTGGGCCAACAAGCAGATCCAAAAGGTCTAAAAAATGTATAATCTAGTTTGGTCTAAAAAGGCATTCAATGGGTGATTTATTTTGAATTACGGGTGATAGAAGTCGATTGATAAGAAAAAAAGTCATTTGAAAAGCATACGACCAATATTTTTGTGGGCCATGGGCTTGACCTAGGAGAGATAATCTTGTTTCAACAAGATGACGCTGTTTACGTTCAACAGAGCCATTTTTCTCATGAGTGTGGGGACAAATGATCTGATGAACAATACCAAGAGATTGGAAAAAAAAATGTGTTTAGTTGCTTGTACTCCACACCAACCGGTTTGAACCACTTTGATTTTCCTACAAAATTGACACTCAACAAGCTTTTGAAAAGTGTAGAAAGTGGGTCCAGCCTCAAATTTTTTGGTCAATGGATAAAGCCAAGTATATTTGTTATAGTCATCTAGACAAATAACTTAATAATGATAGCCTTTGATGGAGGTTATGGGCGAAGGTCCCCGCACATCTGAAAAAAATAAAATCTAATGGATTTTTAGAACGGGTAGGTGATAAATAAAAGGGTAAATTATGACTTTTAGCTTGTTTACAAGAATTGTAAATAGCAAAAGTCTTATTGCCAAGGAAAGGTAGTTTATTTTTTTCATTTTTTATTATTTATTATCTATCTTTTTTTATTTTTTATTTGGAGAAGAGGACATTTAGTTTATTGGAAAATAAAACATGCTTGACTAATTAAGAGAAGGATGCCCAAGTCGATTGTGCCAAACATCAAGTGAAGCTCATTCCCCAAGAAAGCTTGATTTGAGTGGAACGATGGATAAAGTATTTGAGAAGGTGTAAGGCCCATTTTTAGTTGGCCCGTGGAGTAGGATTTTCCCTGTATTGAGATCCTTAAAAAAAAAAAGGGATGCAATTAAAAAAAGACATGATTATCTTGAGTAAGTTTACTAACTGAAATTAAGTTTTTTTTAATAGATGGGACATGCAAGAGTTGACGTAGAAATAATTTTTTGGATGGAGAGAAAAATTGAGATGCTCCAATGTGACATATAGGGAAACTTGCGCCATTGCCAACCCTGATTTGGTCATTGCCATTATAATCATCAGCTTGAAGGGTTAAGTTGTTAAAATCCGAAGTGAGGTGTTGAATGGCTGTTGTGTTGGGATACCAACTTGTATTTATTTGAGGAGGTGTAGTTGACATGTGAGTTTGAGGACTCTGAGTTTGCTCAACTTGATATGTGAAATCGAATTGTGATGGCACTTGAGTGCAGTATGACTAGGTTTATTGCAAACTTGGCAAACATATCTTGATCCATTTGAGGATTGATTGTGCCCGCGTCCTCATCCACTTGAACGATTGTTGGATTGAGAATACTGGTTTTGCTTACCAGTTGTTGAACCACAAGAATTTACTTGATTGGAAGATTGTCGAGACACTGTGTTTGCCGAACCATTAAGTAGGGGCTATGTGTTGTTGCTCCAATTGAAGTTTATAATTTAGAAGATGCCCATAAGTCTCTTGGAGATTCATAGGTTCAAGCTGAGTGGTGAGTGAGGTAGTGAGAGGATCATAATGATCCTAGGGTTGCAAGAATATAACTGATGAGTTCATAATCAGTGAGTGGTTGGCCTATGACTACCAAAGTATCAGCATAAGATCTCATTTCTTGAAAGTATTCGACAATGGACTTACTGCCCTTTTTCATGGAACATAAATTAACACGCAAGTTGATAATCCTTGCATTGGACTGCATAAAGAACATGTTTTCAAGTGCTTTCCAGACATCATGGGAGGTATGAAGACCAATAACATGGGCTAGTTCAGAAAAAGAGGAAACTATTATAGAAAGAAGAACTTGGTCCTGTTGCAGCCAGCGATGGTGATCAAGGTTGGGAATAAATTCAAAACCACTAGTGGAGGGCCTATTTTAGCCGAGGGCCCATTCCATCTTAAAATCCCAATATGAAAGAAGCCCACTAGGAGAGGCACTTTGTTGACTGAAGGGAATTAGAGAGTCCAAAGCTCAACAAAGTTACACACACACCACGCCACCTTTCATGGAAAGATAGAGATCTCATGCAGATATGTGATCATTTTAGTTACCAAGTGATGATCCACACCGATAAACTCTGAACAACATAAGCATCACGTATGAACCTATATATACCAGGTAACCCTTGATAGTAAGGGATTGAACTCTCTTTCGAATTCTGAATTGTTTGGTTACACTTTACTGACTTAAGCATTGAAGTTTTCCTAGGCGGATCACGCCGGAGCTTCTTGACATCACCCAGGTAACGCAGGTAAACGGTTGCAGAGGGGAAATGGGACAAGTCCTTAACAACTAGCTTCATTGGCTGATGCAGGAAGAAGCAAGGGTGGTCTTGGCGTTGAGCCATCCACAAAGCCATTCAAGTGTTGACCCTTCAAATAAGAAACCGGTTAAGCCCTCCATAAAAGATAGTTCTCCCGATTGAGTTTGATAGTGATGAGATGATTGATATTGATCAGAGGAAGAGTTGATGCAGGAAGTAGGGGAGGAACCCATAGTTGAAGAAGAAAGAGATGCAATGGAAGGGGAAAAAAAAAGGATAGTGACATTGGTCAATATTGGCTCTGTGCTACCATAAAACAGTTTAAAGAATCAAGTATATTATTGATTGATTTACAATATCATGCGGTGGCTAATATATACAAATGTTAGCCAACCAAATCCCATAATCAAGGGAGAAAATATGTTGACATTAGAGATGGAAAAATGAGCTAGCTATCTGCATGGTTTATGCAAGCAATGAATTCATGATCTGGGACTTTATTCATGGAATGTGTTGGAGCTTTATCCTTGGGAGAGTTGACTAGATTATTCTTGGAAGTTTTGCTTTCATGATGCAGGGAACTTGAATTTGCACTATTACATGCCAGTTATAACTTATGGTCTCCAAATTATCACTCCTAAGTGTAGAAGTGGATTAATCGTAATAATAGGAAAATCCCAAGATCATTTCCACAGGGACAAATGTGTTTCGGACTCTTCACTAACTCATAAATTAAGTAATCAAAATAAAGAAAAATAAAAATTTAAAACCAAACAAATGGAGAACTTGTTTTGATAAGGAAGCGGTTTTTATACATTGGATTATTTACTGTCAATGAAATGTATGGTTGAGCATGGAGGATTCTAGATTCATAGTTGATAGAAGATTGAAATAACTAGTAAATTAAATCAGTACACAAGATAGTAAGGCAAATAAAACTAAAACAGTTGTAATACTAGATTTTACTAGCTTGAGGTCATGAAAACTTCTAGGATTTAAAAACAACAACTAATATAAAGACAATCTAACAAACACTTGGGTTACGGGATATTTCCTTCCTCTGGTTCAACATTTCACAAGAATTTCTGGGTACCTCTTATCAATTACTAACTCAATCAAGATGTTAATAACTTGAAAATATGGAAATCCACGTTCAGAATTCTTTGTACCAAAACTTAGAAAAAATTCCATTTTAACATTCGGCAGAAAGAAACCTTGATTAATTCAAGATTTTATTGTGCCTTATGTTAACAACAGAACAAGAGCAAGCAAATCTTTCAAACCCCCACTTTTTCGAATTTGATCCTCAACAACAGGAAGCATAAAATGTCTACATGAAAAATCTAGTAAAAATGAATAATAAAAGAAGGCTTTTACTGCAACCCAAGCTTCAAACTTAGCCGATCTTCCCCATTTGTGAAGTTGAAAAATCGACTCAAGAGAAACCCTAAAAACTTTCGATGGTTTGCTATGGAATGTTAAACAAAATAACAAATTCTTGCTCCTAATCGACACCCCCTCTCTCGCACGTCATCTCCTTTATACAACCATTTACAGAATCTCTCTCTCTTTGAGCCACAGATTTTTCTTCCTCCATGCTCTGCTCTTGTAACCATTCTCTCTCACATTCCTTTTGCTTTTCGTATCCTTCCATCTAGAATCTTTCCTTCTTCTTCTTTGAGTTAGTAGATGTGGGCCTCAACCTACAATACACAAATGAGAATTTAAGCCCGTATAAGTCTGAGTTAAGTAAAATTGAGCCCAATTCTATTTTTACTATGTAATTCAATCTTTACTCATGTTAATAGCCCAACTGTTATGCATTGTTTATTAAATACTCTTTTTGCCAATAAAACTTAATTAATCAAGTGTAGTAAGATCATTTAAAAAAACACAAATTCCCTTTTATCACACCCCCCAACTGACTTTTTGCTAGTCCCTAGCAAATAAAATGATTTCGATCAAAGAAGAAGGAGGTCCCCAACTAAAACCCAAGAGCTCATGGCATGTTTCAAAACATACTGAGGCTAAGAACACTAGAAGTTTATTAATCAGAAATTTAGTGCCAATAAAAACGTTTATACACTGTTTAGTCAATCAACCAAAATGGATAAGTACAGTAAAATATTGCTTCTTTCAGTGCATGGGGCTAGGGTCTGAATTTCAGAGTCGACTACCAAGAGACATTAGAAGTTGCAATCACTATTGAGGATCTGAGATGACCACATGGTCTCACTCCAATTCAAAACTATTGTATTGTTGGTTTTCGCGCTATTGTACTTAATAGGCAGCCTTTTCCAATACACAAAATTATGTGTGAGTTTTTTGTTCCTCGATTTTCCTACTTGGGGTCAAACCTATGAATATGCGCCTACCTACACTTTCACAAACAATCCCTTATCAGTAGGTTGCCGCACCTCTTGGCTTTCTAGAGAGAATCAGACCTATGAATGTACGCCTTCCCACACTTCCACATGCCAGCCCTTACCACTAGATTACCTAAAGGATTTTTTTTAATCCCTGGCTTGTCTTTTTTCTTATTTGATTTATCAGATTTATTCCTAAGCCATTAGAATATGGTTCATTGGAGTTCCACACAACTGGAATGTAAATCAACAAATAATGGCACACTGGAGTCTTTCTAATTCTTCTGAGTATGTGTGTTTGTGCTTAGTAAGATTTTAATTGCTATCCCTTGGTTTAAGCAACTAAACAAACTGCATAAACTTCTCTTTTGACCTAACTTATGAGCGTAATTGAATTTTAAATGTTCTATAGCCTCAACAAATCAACTTAGAGCACAACATGTTAAGAAACAAGGGTATTAATCTGCTACTGACTCATTCACAGAACTTTCAAAGGCATAGAGAAAAAAACAAAAACTAAATTTTGTCCTGAATGTGTCTAAGGCATGAAAACTAAATTCTTTCTCTCTCTCTCTCTCTCTCTCTCCCCCCCCCCCCAAAGTAGACTGTAGCATTGTCCTCAATGATACAAAGCAATTAAAAATGCATGAGAGAAAAAGCACTTAAAACAAATTGAGCAACAAAATGAAATGCCTATAGGAAAAGCGAATCAGCAGAGAGGTTGTGAGAGAACATACCTGATTGAATTGTGAAGAGGATAGCCAAAGAAGAAAGAAAACAAAATCTGACTACAAAAACATAGGAGAAACAAGTGATAGATTAGGAAACCAAATCAACTTGATTCTACAATTGGATTATTATTTGGGTCTAACAATTGGTTAGTAGACGCTTCAGCTAAGAAATTAGAAATGAAGGGTTTGAGTCTTTGGCCATTAACTTTGAACATGTTACCATTTTGAGGATTCATGATCTCCACAGCACCATGGGGAAAGACACTTTTGACCACATATGGACCACTCCACTAAGACTTTAATTTGACAGGAAACAAGTGTAATATAGAATTGTACAATAATACTTGTTGCTCAAGCTCAAAGGTTTTGCGTTGGATATGTTGATCATGAAATTTCTTCATCCTTTCCTTGGACAGCTTGGAATTATTGTAGGCATCCATTCTAAGCTCCTCCAATTCAGCCATCTACAATTTTCTTATAGAACCAGCCTGGTCATTGTTGAAATTGAACTGTTTAATGGCCCAATATGCCTTGTGTTCTAACTCTACAGGTAGATGACAAGTCTTCCCATACACTAATCTATATGGAGACATGGCCATAATTGTTTTATAGTCTGTTCTGTAAGCCCAAAGAGTATCAGCTAAACGCAATGACCAGTCCTTTTTGTTAGGGCTAACTGTTTTTTCAAGAATGTTTTTTATTTTCCTATTAGCTAGTTCAACTTGGTCATTAGTTTGAGGATGGTAAGGTGTGGAAACCTTATGATGGATGCCATATTTCTTCAATAAGGCAGAAAAATGCTTTTTACAAAAATCGATACCATTATCACTGATAATGACCTTAGACATGCCAAACCTTGCAAAAATGTTTTCCTTTAAAAATTTTAAAACCATTTAATGGTCATTATTTTTGTAAGGGATTGCCTCAACCCACTTAGAAACATAGTTCACAACAAGCAGGATATACAAATAGCCATAAGAAGAGGGAAATGGACCTATAAAATATATCCCCCAATAGTCAAAAATTTCAATCACTAATATAGGCTACATAGGCATCATTTTTCTCCTAGTGATACTCTTTAATTTTTGACAGGGTTCACAGGCCTTACAAAAGCTATATGCATCTTTAAACATAGAAGGTCAATAAAACCCACTTTGAAGGATTTTAGCTACTGTTTTGTGGGCTAAAAAATGCCCACCGCAAGCTTTTGAATGACAGAAGGAAAACACACCAGAAACTTTAGTATTAGGCACACAGTTCCTAATAATCTAATCTGAGCTGCACTTAACGAGGTATGGATCATCATAGAAAAAATACCTAGCTTCAAATTTCAGCCTCTTGATGTCCGGAGCAGTCCAATGAGGAGGAGTTTTTCTTGTGAGCAGAAAATTTACAAGGTCAACATACCATGGTAAATTTTCAACTGAAAATAATTGTTCATCAGGAAAATGATTAGAAATTAAAGGAGAGTGTAATGAATTTTTATATGTAAGTCCAAACAAATGATTTGCCACCACATTTTGCCACCCCCTTTTTATCCTTTATTGTGAGATCAAATTCTTGCAGTAAGAGAGTCCTCCTTATTAGTCTTGGTTTTGTATCTTTTATGGATAAGAGGAATTTGAGTGCTGCATGGTCAGTAAATATGGTGACAGAAGAGCCAAGCAAATAAGATCTAAATTTATCCAAAGCAAGAACAACAACAAGGAGTTCTTTTTATGTGGTAGAGTAGTTTCTTTGGGCAGCATTCAAGGTTTTACTAGCATAATAGATGACATGTGACATCTTATTTTTGCGCTGCCCAAGTGCAGCTCCTACCTCGAAGTCGCTAGCATAACACATTAATTCAAAAGGAAGTGTCCAATCAGGGTGTTGAACAATGGGTGCAGTGGTGAGGAAAGATTTTAATTGATCAAAAATGTTTTGACATTCGTTGGTCCATTCAAACTTGACATCATGCATGAGAAGTTGACAAAGAGGTTTAGATATATGACTAAAATTTTTTATAAATCTTTTGTAAAAACCAGCATGGCCTAAAAAGGACCCAACATCCTTTACATTCCTAAGCATAGGCAAGTTTGAAATTAAATCTAATTTAGCCTTATCAACCTCAATGCCTTGTGAGGAAGCAAGGTGTCCAAGAACAATGCCCTGCTGCACCATAAAATGTCATTTTTTCCAGTTTAACAATAGCTAGTGTTCCTCACATCTGGTTGGAACAACTTGTAGGTTAGCCAAGCAAGCATCAAATGGTTTTCCAAAGATTGAAAAATCATCCATAAATACTTCTACAATGTCCTTAATTAAATCACTAAAGATGCTTAACATGCATCTTTAAAAGGTAGTCGGGGCATTGCATAGCCCAAATGACATTCTTTCGAAAGTAAACGTGCCAAAGGGACAAGTAAATGTGGTTTTCTCTTGGTCCTCAAGGGCTATCTCTATTTGATAATACCCAGAAAACCCATCTAAGAAATAGTAGTACTCATGTCCCACTACTTTTTCTAAAATCTGGTCAAGGAAAGGCAAGATGAAATGGTCCTTCCTAGAGGTTGTATTGAGCTTCCTATAGTCTACACACATTCCCCAGCCTGTGGTCACCCTAGTAGGCACTAACTCCCCCTTGTTATTTTTTTTTATCACAGTGACCCTAGATTGTTTTGGAATAACTTGGATTGGACTAACCCATTTGCTGTTTGCAATAGGATATATGATGCCTATCTCTAAAAGTTTCAAAACCTAAGCTTTTACTACTTCCTTCATTGTAGGATTTAGTCTTCTTTGCATCTCCCTAGAAGGTTTTGAGTTTTCTTCTAAATATATCGTATGAGTGTAAGTAAGAGGGCTTATACCTTTGATGTTAGCAATGGACCAACCAATGGATGCTTTATGTTGTCTCAGCATGGTCAGTAACTTATTTTCTTGGTCAAGAGTTAATTGAGAAGAGATTACCACTGGAAATGAATTTTCTAGACCCAGGTGAGCATATTTTAGTTCTAATGGCAGGGTCTTTAATTCCAGCACTGGGACCTTTTTGGTGGAAGGTTTTAATACTGCTGGAAGTGCTAGTAATTGCTCAAATTTGAGCTTCCACTGCACCTCAATGGGTTTTCTTGCAGCACAAATAGATGACATAGTGTTAGCAAGGTCAATTAAATTAAGGGAATTCTCTAATTCTTCCCATTGTTCATCACAATCATATTTCAGCAAAGAATTTTCAAAAAAGCAGAGATTCCAATGCATTGACTTCTTGTAGATCCTCGAGTTCTTGAGGTTGCCTGTACAAATTGAAAATGTTCAATTCTAAAATCATGTTCCCAAAGCTTAATTTTAAGACACCACTCCTACAATTAATTATGGCATTAGAAGTTGCTAAGAATGGTCTCCCTAAAATCATAGGTGCTAAAGAATTGGAATGGGTAGTTACTTTCATGTCCAGTACCATAAAATCTACTGGGTAGTAGAATTTATCTACTTGGACCAAGACATTTTCACTAATACCCTTGGGTGTTTTGATGGATCTATTAGCAAGATGTAAAATAATAGAAGTGGCCTTTAATTCCCCCAGGCCCAGCTGTTTATACACACTAAAAGGTAGCAAATTAACCCCTGAACCCAAGTCAAGTAAAACCTAGCCAATTTTTGAATTTCCAATGACACAAGAAATAGTTGGTGAAGCAGGGTCTTTATACTTAGATGTGATTTTGAATTATTGCATAAACTTGCTCAGTGAGAAAGGCCATTTTCTGCACATTCAACTTCCTTTTTACAGTGCATAAATCCTTTAAAAACTTAGCATAAGTTTTTTATGCAGAGAAAGCAATCTATGTGGGAATGGGGCAGGTGTGGGGCATGTATTTGCTTTAAATTCTAGCATGCTAGGCTCACCTCTATCTTGGGAAGGGTTAGAATTTTTACTAGAGCTGGCTGCACCATATGCTGGAATATCCACAATCTTACAACTCCTTAGAGTTGCGATGACCTTGACAGATTTGACATTGGCACTTTCAGCAGTACTCTGAATTTGCTGATTTAGTACTTAAGGGTTGGGTTGGGGCTGAGCAAGGAATTTCCCCTTTTCTTGAGCACCCAGGGAGGTGGTAACTCTTGTGAGTGTTCCTTTGATGTCATTTATTGCTTGTGTATTTTGATTGTTTATTGTGTTCTGACTTTGCATGAACTCCTGGAGGCTTTCGGACAGCTACTGTATGGTATCTTCCAGGTTCTTCTTTTGCACTGGAGGTGTGTGGTTTGCATACTGTGAAGGTCCTGGGGCTGCTGGTGTTGAATAGGAGGCATATTGAGCAGGTCATGGGACTGCTGGCTACTCATTTCTCCAACCAAAATTGGGATGGTTTCTCCAACCTAGATTATAAGTGTTAGAATATGGTCTAGAAAAATTTTTCGAGATCATATTCACAATATTAGATTGGTCAAGTAAAACCTCTTTAAAAGCAGGAATTGTTGGACATGCACCAGTCACATGCCCTGGATCTTCACGTATGTTACATTTTTCACACGTAGATGGTAAGACTTGCAACTCATTGACTTTCTTAAGCTCTATAGATTCTACCTTCTTAGAGAGTAATGCAAGTCTAGCATGTAAATTATCAGATTCTTTCAAATGATACTTTCCACCCCAACTTGAAAATTTTTGCTTTTCAGTTCCGTCATACACCTCATAAACATCCCATGATTGAGCATTTTCAGACAAGTGGTCAAAGTACTCAAATGCCTCCAAGGGTTCTTTATTAAAAAATTCATCATTGCACATGGTTTCCACAAATTGTCTCATTTTTTGTTGTAAACCCTCATAGAAAAAACTTATGACCCTCAAATCCTCATATCCATGATGAGGACATGCATTTAATAAGTCTTTAAAATGTTCCCAGTAGTGATAAAATGTTTCTACATCCTTTTGACCAATATTCATAATTTATTTTTTTAAGGCACTAGTCCTATGCATTGGGAAATTTTTTTAAAAAAATTCAGTTTGCATTTCATACCAAGTCTCAATAGACCTAGGCCTTAAGGAGTTTAGCCAGGTTTTAGCCTTGTCCTTTAGAGAAAATAGGAACAGTTGTAACCTAATGGCTTCTTCAGTGTATGTTCTATCCATGAAAGATGAGCTAACTTCTTCAAACTCTTTGATGTGCAAATAGGGGTTTTTGATTCCATGCCATGAAAATGTGGCAGCAGTGGAATCATCCCAAGTTTGAAGTTAAAATTATTTGCATTCAAAGGTTAAATGATACAAGAGGGTGGACTAGTCCTAACAGGCTGCAAGTATTCTCTAAGTGTCCTATTAGGATTTATCATTTCCCTATCATTTAGATCATTTTCAGCCATGGTACTTTGACTAACAGAAGATGATTCAAGAGAAGGTGATGCAGAATTAAAAGATGTCAATGATTTTATCCTAAACAGTCAAGATGTGTGGTCTCTAGTCCAACTAGTCATACAAACAAGAACAACAAATAAAAGAAAACAGATAAAGAGCAAACACTTAAAATGAAAAGGAGTAGATATCACCCAAGCTGTGAAGAGGTTCACAGCTCCACAAACATCCTCTTAGCAATAAGATAATGTTTGGAAAACACCAATTGTCCCCGACAATGGTGCCAAAACTTAATAGTCTCCAAATTATCACTCCCAAGTGTAGAAGTGGATCAATCGTAATAATAGGGAAATCCCAAGGTCATTTCCACAGGGACAAATGTGTTTTAGACTCTTCACTATCTCACAAATTAAGTAATCAAAATAAAGAAAAAGAAAAATTTAAAACCAAACTAATGGAGAACCTGTTTTGATAAGGAAGCGGTTTTTATACACTGGATTATTTATTGTCAATGGAATGTATGGTTGAGCATGGAGGATTCCAGATTCACATTTGGTAGAAAATTGAAATAATAACTAGTAAATAAAATCAGTACTCAGGAGAGTAAGGCAAATAAAACTATAACAGTTGTAATATTGGATTTTACTAGCTTGAGGTCACGGGATTTAAAAACAACAACTAATATAAAGACAATCTAACAAACACTTGGGTTGCAGGATATTTCCTTCCTCTAGTTCATCATTTCACAAGAGTTTATGGGTACCTCTTATCAATTACTAACTCAATTAAGATGTTAATAACTTGAAAATATAGAAATCCACGTTCAGAGTTCTTTGTACCAAAACTTAGAAACAATTCCTCACTGTAGCTACAACCAGATTTGATTTTAACATTCGACTGAAAGAAACCTTAATTAATTTAAGGTTCTGTTGTGCCTTATGTCAACAACAGAACAAGAGCAAGTAAATCTTTCAAACTCACAATTTTTAGAATCCGATCCTCAACAACATGAAGCATAAAATGTCTGCACGAAAAATATAGTCAAAATGAAGAATAAAAGAAAGCTTTAACCACAACCCAAGCTTCAAACTTAGTCGATCTTCCCCATTATGAATGTTAAAAATCGACTCAAGAGAAACCCTAAAAACTTTTGATGGTTTGTTATGGAATGTAGAACAAAATAACAAATTCTTGCTCTTAACTGACACCCCCTCTCTCGTACCTCCTCTCCTTTATATAACCATTTACAGAATCTCTCTCACTTTGCTCCATAGATTTTTCTTCCTCCATGCTTTGCTCCCATAATTGTTTCTCTCTCACTTTTCTTTTGCTTTTCATATCCTTCCATCTAGAATCTATCCTTCTTCTTCTTTGAGTTAGTAGATGTGGGCCTCAACCTTTCTCTTGCTGTGTCTTGAATTATTTAAGCCCTATTGCAAATGTGGGCCTCAACCTACAATACACAAACGAAAATTTAAGCTTGTATAAGTCTGAGTTAAGTAAAACTGAGCCCAATTATATTTTTATTGTGTAATCAATCTTTACTCATGTCAATAGCCCAACTTATATGCATTGTTTATTAAATACTCTTTTGGCCAATAAAACTTAATCAATCAAGTGTAGTAAGAGCATTTCAAACAACATAGATTCCCTTTTATCAATAACTACTATAGATAATATGCTTGATCCCAAAACATAAAAATTCTACATAAACTTTTGGTAAGTTTGCTTTGCACAAGTATTCAACACTTGTCCTTCCTTTTTTCTCCACCAAAAACCTCCACATCAAGAATCAAATCAGATTCTTAGAAGTATTCAAGTTTGAAGGGCATTGACAGAAGTGATATGACAAGGCTTTCATAAATCATGCCAAACCCATCAGCTATACAAGGGAAATAATGGTCTATCTGGCTGATTAAAGCTGTTCAAATTTTAGTTGACCTTGTCTTTTCAAGCTTACGCTGTAGATTATAAAAAAGTTATGACTGTAGTCTCACAACTGCCTACAAGAAAAACGGCATTTTGTGGCCAATTAATTGCGGCGAAAATAGTATTCGCAACCAATTTGTTTTTCTTGTAGCATGCGGAACAAAATATCACCTAACCTAAATGCCTTTGGTTAAAGGAACCAAGGCCTTCAACATAAGTGAATAAGTGAAGAAGTATTATTAATTAGATTAATGTTGGAATTATTGTATAATTGTAGATAGTTGTAGGCTTGTAGCTCTTAGCCAAGGAAAAGTAGTGAAAATGGATGAATATTGCATTTGTAAGACAAATAAAGACCTTCATTACAAGAATTCATTTTTCACATCATTATGTGAGAAGAAAAAACAAAGCACTTGTCTAGTTTATTTTAAAACCATGCAACCTCAAACATAATTTTTAGATACACCCTCACCTTGGAGTTCAAGAAAATTTAAGATGGATATCTTCAATGACTAAAATATTCTGCAAAATGTAAGAGAACCGAACAGACCACTAAAAGCTATGACGAAAATAGTAATAAAAATATGAAATGAAAAATCTATGCACAAATCCACATAAATGACCTGTCAAGCATATATCAAAATTCTTAAGAAGAATACTTTTGTCAATATTTAGTTCAATTAATGTCAATGGATGAGCACTGAGCAAGTGATATTGTTGCATAAGTAGGAGCCAAATTATATATCATCCTATCCCGAGATTCACGTGGATTACTAGTGATCTTTGGCCTGAAAGCGTTTGGATTGTGCTCTAAGGTTGCTCCAACTGCCTCCAACCTAGCTGCCTCGTTCTCCACATTATATATATTCTGAAAATTAATGCAGCTAAAATCTTTTGTTTGTTAATGCTCTAAAATAAGTAGGAAGAAAATATGATGCATATAGCACAACATATTTAAAGCATGAACTCAATAAGTTATCAGCAATAAACTAATAAAAGTTCAAGCAGCTACACTACTCCGATTACATTATAAAGTAACACGGGAAAAATAAGCCAATAAGTTATCGACAAAAACCACTAAAAGACCATTGCTTATGTCACCCAACTGTTGAGCGATTTGGCAACTATCCCTCTTTGAGGAACTGAGTTTAGCATGGTTTGATTGATGATGCAGCATCTTTATTAGGATCAAAACGGATTTATGACTATGTAATAAGTTACATGTATTGTCTAGTGATTATATGAAAGTGAAATGGTGAAAACATCGGAACGTTGATAAGTTTAAATTGGACAACTTTGATAATATTGTTGGAAGCTAGGAATGCTCTATATGAGGAAGTTGTGGATACTGTTTTGAGTTAACCTTCTCATATCTTGTATTCATATGAGGGAGTTGTGGATACTATTTTGATAGATTGGTGTTGCATGTGTAAATGAAGAGGGAAAACCGTTGATTTTATTCTTCTTCACTGACGATGTGTTTGTGGTGTTTGTGTCATTCGCTAGCTATTTGCCATGCACCACTGTACGTCTTGGAAAGAAAGTTGTGGGATATGGGCAAATATGTTGTAGTACCACTTTTGACAAAATAGATTATTTATATTAGACTTTATAACTTTACCTACAAATTCTGAGAAACAAACTTGAAATTTTTTTAAGATACATCTGTATGAATTAATTAATGATTATATATATAAGGATTCTAGCAATACACATAGCATTAGAAATATATAATCCATTTATATTTTTTTAAATATGTAAGATATCTAATTATAAAGTTAAAAGATATCATTAAAAATTAAAAAAAAAAAAGGAAAAAATTATTAGAATTTATATAAGCTTGTATGAATGATGTTTGTAACAACTGACATACAGGTCAACTTACCCATAGACAATATCCAAATAATCAGCTACAGCAGACAATACTTGTGCAGATGACATGTATCTTTTTGCCAGATACAAAAATTTGCTTGTTTCTTCAGGCTGGGATTCTTTACCATGAAGTGATTTGTTATAAGAACTCAAAGCAGCACCAATTACGCTTTGCCATGTTTGTTTAGGAAGACCTGCTACGGAGCCTGAAAAAAATAACAAAGATTGATACACTGATGAGTCTCATTAAGTGCATGAACTCTTTATGCTAAAAAACAAGAGAGACATATTATATACTGTCATTACAGAGACATGGGAAAGTTATACCAGGGTTCAAAGTGAGCAACAAATTACATCCAAATGACTGAGGTGTCATACCTGCTTCAATCATCAGTAGCCGATCAAGTGCATCATTCAAATCTATTAAATAGGATGACATCTCTGGGTTATCAATCATACGGGGATAGCAGCTAATCATTCCCCACAGAGAATTTAAATAAGCCGCAAGTGTTGTCTTTGTTATAATCCTTATTAGAATCCTTATTAGAATTTAAATAAGCCGCAAGTGTTGTCTTTGTTATAATGAATGGTGTCGAGCCTTGTACCAATTATATCATTTAATAATTTATCGTAATTTTATATTCACTAAGAGTTAACTAAATAAACAAATTGCACGAGACTTGAGTTTGACTGAGCCGGTCACGAGTGATTTGTCGAGTAATTATCTTTTTTATTTACAGTCCTTATATTTCATTTAGTATTTATTCTCTCTCCAAAGCAAGTACAAATTTTTCCTCTCAGAGGCTCCCTAAAGTAGAGGCCCTCTCCTGTCTTTGTACAGGTTCCTTTTTCCTCAATCCAATGCTACTCCGGTGGTGGGGTGGTTATGGAGGAGGATATTGGAGCATGATAGTGAAAATAACGCAAATAAAGGTACAACACAGAAACTCCGTGTAGAGGTTTTCTCCCCTGTCAAAGTGCAGGCTTTTCTTTTCTTCTTTTCTTTGATTTCGTTTTCTTTCTGCCTCAATGGCAAAGGAGTTAGAATCTTTATGCCAACATTTGTCATTATCTGAGAAAGAGATATGTGAGATTCATGTGGATTCTACTGTCCTAGAATCAAATATTGCACGAGGGGAACATTGTCTGGTGATGACTTTACTTACGGATAGATATTACAACCGTGAGGCTCTCAAAAGTATGATGAAGAAAGTTTGGCAACCTATTCACAAAGTTAGTTTTAAGGAGTTGGGTTCAAAACTAATTTTGGTGGAGTTTGCAGATGATCGCGATAAGCAACGTGTTCTTCGGGAGGGACCATGGTCGTTTGATCGAAACTTGGTTCTCATGAAATGCTTGGAGGGGGATCGACAGGTGACAAAAATAAGGCTTTCTGAAGCGTCGTTTTGGATCAGACTGTATGAGATGCCGTTAAATGCCATAAATGAGGAGGTGGGACGTATCATTGGTAATAAGATTGGCATTGTAGAGGAGGTAGACGGGGAACAAGGGGAGGCTGCATGGGGAGAGTTAATGAGAATAAGAGTCAGGATGGATATATCTCAACCTCTTATGCGAGGAGTTAGAGTTAATCTGGGACAGTATGGTATATGCTGGGTATGCTTTGCTTATGAACGTTTGCCAAAGTTTTGCTATTGGTGTGGAAAACTTGGTCATCAACTTAAAGACTGTGAGGGTGTTGGCCATCAAGTGACAAGGGTGTCTACCAATTTACCATTCGGAGCATGGCTACGTGCTGGCAATTTGATGGGACGAGGGGAGAAAAATGCAGGGCTACAGACTTCTGTCCATCGGAATTCCTCACCAGAAGTTCCATTGGAATCTGAGAGACAACCTTCTGGTGCCAAGCCGAAAAATAAGGATATGGCAGAGCAAAGAGAGGAAAATCAGGAAACGCTAGAGAAGGAAGCCTTACCTTCTGCTTCAGTTATGCATGAATTAAGGGAGGTGGCATTAATGAGCGAAAAGATTGCATGTAAGCAATCGGGCATGTTGACCCATGCTGCTATACCTGAAAAGGTAACTACACAGTCTTCCTCTAGTACACATAGGGAGGAAATGATATCCCATCCCTCAAAGGACGGTAGTAATATGGTGCCTGAGCTTATGGTGACAAATGAAGATGGGCTTCAGCCTATAGGAGTGAAGACAAATGCTGAAACACAATCAAAACCCAAGAGAGGAAGGCCTTGCCGAAAGTGGGTCAGAATGACCAGTAACTCATGCAGTTCCTGGTGATTCTCTGGTGCAGGAAGTGAAAGGTAAGAGGAAGGCTTTTGAAATATTATCTACTCCTCAAAAACGTGTGAAGAGAGGAATACCAGATAAGGAGGTTGTAAGTGATCTGAATTCAAGCCCAGCGGTGGAGGCTGCACAGCAGCCCCGCCGAGAACAATGAAAACTATAAGTTGGAACTCTCGTGGGCTTGGGAACCCACGAGGAGTTTGAGCTCTTCGTGACTTGGTCAGAAGAGAAGATCCTGCAGTTCTTTTCTTAATGGAAACAAAAATGAGTATTAGGCAGATGGAAAGAATTCATGTAAGAGTGGGTTTTGGTTGCTGTTTTACAGTAGCTAGTGAAGGGAGGAGCGGTGGATTGGCATTACTATGGAAAAATGAGGTAAAATTATCCATTAAGAGTTTCTCATTCTTTCATATTGATGCAAAAATTAGTGAGATTGATAGAGGGATGGAGTGGAAATTTACTGGTTTGTATGGACATCCAGAAACTTAGAAGAGAGTGGAAACCTGGAGTTTACTTAGAACTTTGAAGGAGGAGGGGAATATACCTGGGCTGGTATGTGGAGACTTTAATGAAGTGATATGTAGAGCAGAAAAGATGGGAGGAAGGCCACGTCCAGAAAGGTTAATGCAAGCTTTTAGAAATGTTCTAGATGAGTGTAATCTGTTTGATTTGGGGTATGAGGGTCCCAAGTATACTTGGTGTAATAGAAGATATGAGCATGGTGTGGTTAGTGAAAGACTGGATAGGTATGTTGCCAATCATAGTTGGAAAACATGTTTTTCCTTTTCTCGAGTTGTGCATGGTTTTGCAGCATACTCTGACCACTTGCCTATAATTCTTATACCAAGTATTATTTCTAATGGATACCGACAGAAACTCTTTAGATTTGAGGCAATGTGCGTGGAGGATGAAGAGTGGGGGGATGTTATTTCAAGGTGTTGGAATGGGGCTACTGAAAATAGGTCTATGGATTCTATTATTGACAGATTGAGAATTTGTAGTAGGGGTCTGGAGGCATGGAACAAACTGAAATTTGGGCATGTTAAAAAGCAAATGATAAGGGCCCGAGAGTCCCTACAAAGATTACAATATGTTGAACCAAGCAGTATATCAAGAGAGGAAATTATGCAGGCTCAAAATGATCTTTAGGTTTGGTTAGAAAGGGAAGAGATTATGTGGAACCAAAGGGCAAAAGCTTTGTGGCTGAAGGGGGGTGATAGCAATTCCAAGTTTTTCCATTATAGATCATCTCAAAGGAAGAGTAAGAACTGGATCATAGGCTTAAAAAATGATGTTGGGGGTTGGCAGTATGAAGAGGATAGGGATCAGCTTATTCTTAATTACTTCCAATCCTTGTTTCAATCTGAGCAGCAAAACAGTATTATGGATGGGGAACTGGATTTCTTGGAAGATCTGAGAGGAAGAGTCACAGATGATATGAATGTAGAGTTGACAAAGGATTTTTCTAAAGATGAGGTCAAAGAAGCTTTGAATCAGATGCACCCTACCAAATCACCAGGACTCGATGGAATGCCACCACTATTTTTTCAACAATACTGGCATATAGTGGGAAACGCAGTATCTTCTGCTGTATTACAGGCACTCAGAACTGGTAATATTCCTCCATCTCTCAACCATACTTTTATAACCTTGATACCAAAGAAATGCAAGCCTGAGATGATTTCTGAATTTAGGCCTATTAGCCTATGTAATGTGGTATACATGTTAATTTCCAAAGTTCTTGCCAATAGACTTAAAAAGGTGCTTGATGTAGTTATATCTACCTCACAATGCGCTTTTGTCCCTGGTAGAATTATCTCTGATAATATTCTGGTAGCTTATGAAGTGATGCATTATTTGAGACAAAAGAGACAAGGAAAAGAGGGTTATATGTCCATTAAGTTGGATATGAGTAAGGCTTATGATAGAGTGGAATGGCCTTTTATTGAAAAAGTTATGATAAAAATGGGCTTTAATACACAATGGATTACTCTTGTGATGATGTGTGTAAAATCTGTCTCTTTCTCAGTTTTGATCAATGGTGAGCCTAAAGGTCTTATAATTCCATCAAGAGGGCTTCGACAAGGGGATCCGTTTTCTCCCTATTTGTTCTTACTTTGCACTGAGGGATTGATATCTCTACTTAAGAAGGCTGAAGGGAATGGTGAGATCACACCTGTTAGAATCTGCAGAGGAGCTCCTAGGCTATCCCATTTACTTTTTGCTGATGATAGCATTTTGTTCTGTAAGGCAAATGTGTATGAAAATCAAAGGATTTAACATTTATTGCATTGTTATGAGCTGTCTTCGGGTCAAAAGATTAATAGAGGTAAAACTGGCATTGTTTTTAGTACAAATGTAAAACCTGATACAAGGCAAGACATTTTGGATCTTTGGGAAGTGCAGCATAGCCAGCAGTTTGAGAAGTACCTGGGGCTTCCACCATTGGTTGAGAGGGCAAAGTATAGAGCTTTTTCTGATATAAAACATAAAGTGTGGAAAAAGCTACAAGGATGGAAGGAGAAGATGCTCTCGGTTGGGGGGAAAGAAATTTTAATAAAGGCTGTGGCCTTGTCAATTCCAACCTATGCTATGAACTGTTTTAAACTACCTTCCTCTCTGTGTGCAGAGCTAGAGCAATTAATGGCAAAATTCTGGTGAGGTCAAAGGAAGGAAGAACACAAAATACATTGGATGAGCTGGTCTAAGATGTGTGATACAAAACAGAATGGAGGGATGAGCTTTAAAGACTTGAGAGTGTTTAATGATGCTCTTTTGGCAAAAAATGGTTGGAGGATTATGTAGAACATTGAATCTTTACTCCATAAGATCTTCAAAGCTCGATATTTTCCTAAAAAACATTTCTTAGATGCTGCATTGGGTTATAACCCCTCTTTTGTATGGAGAGGTATTTGGGGAACAAAGCACAAACTACAAGAGGGCTGTCAGTGGAGAATTGGCTCGAGAAAGGATGTGAGGATTTGGAAAGATTCTTGGGTTCCTGGCTTTAATAGTATTGCAGGACAACAGAACAGTCCCTCTCAATATGGGAATGCATAATTGATAGGGGATGAAAGTGCAACTGTTGATTCCTTATTTGTTGCTAATCAGAGAATATGGGATGTGGGTAAAATTACTGCACTATTTAGACCAGATGTAGCTCTTCACATTACAAAGATTATGCTCAGTCAAGATAGAGAGGATCTAATCTGCTGGAAGAAGGAAGCAAATGGTATTTATACTGTCAAAAGTGCCTATAGGCTGTTTAAAGCTTTAAGTTCTAGTAGACAAAATGGGGAATCCTCAAATGCTGGTTTATTAAGGAAAATGTGGAAAGCTATATGGAGCATGAAACTTCCTGTAAAGGTGAGGATCTTTGCTTGGAAAGCTGTCAAAGGGATCCTACCCACAAAGTCTATTCTAAAGAAGAAGAAGGTGTTAGCAGAGGAAGATTGTGTATTCTGTCATGCTGAAAGGGAAGATACTCTACACGTACTTTGTTCTTGCCCAGCTATTAAAGAGGTCTAGTCTCTTTATTTCCCATCAATGGTCTTTATGAGGGAACATGATATTTTCCTTGATGTGGTTCTGAGGCTGCAACAGAATAAAGGACATGAAATGGTTGATCTGTTTTTCATAATATGTTGGAGCTGCTGGTATAGAAGAAATATGAAGATGTTTGAGGACAAGGTAGTGAGTACTGATGCTATTCTAGGAAATGCTTTGGAAATGCAGAAATTATACAAGGAACTCAAAAATAAACCAATTTCTGTTATTAGAAATCAGTACAGATGGGAATCTCCACCTCTTGGAGTTTTTAAACTAAATGTAGATGGAGCTTTTTCTTCATCTGGTTCTGTGGCTGGTATAGGAGCTATTGTTAGAGACTCTAAGGGAGAGGTGATCATGTCTACTGCAAAGAAAGAATGTTCTGCTATGACTGGTGTGGAAGTTGAGGCTTTAGCTGTTCTCCGAGGCTTGCAATTCTGTATCCATCTTGGGATTAATAACCTGGTGATTGAAAGTGATTCTCTGTTGGTTGTCACTGAGTTTAATCAACAAGGTTCATCAAAGGCTACTTTTGGCAATGTTATTCGAGAGGCTAAGGAGCTGATGACATGGTTTAGTATCTGTGATGTGTAGCATATTAATAGAAGCTGCAATGAAGCAGCACATTCACTTGCCAAATATGGTTTAAGTGTTCAGAATGTTAGTTTATGGTGGGGTGCATACCCTGGTGTAATTTCTAACGTTCTTTGGTCTGATTCAAGTACTTTGTAAGCTTTATTGTTTTAATGAAGCATGTTTCCTATATAAAAAAAAAGGTACAACACAAAAAGTGGTCTCGGCAGATGCAATTACCTGAGCATGATGGTGCATGGCCATACCAATGTCATAGACCTTTTCTTTGTATATTCATTCTTTGTAGTGGATTCGATTAGTCCTTTTTTTTTTCTTGTCTTTTGTTTAGAGTTGTCTGTATGTAAAGTTGGCTGGACAATAGCAGATATACGGTTGTTCGCCTTTGTACAGATTGTCATAGGTGTCTTGGATGCATTTTCTCTATGTATATTGTATTTTGTAATTCATTTAATTTTAATGAGAAATTATAGAGTTTCCTTCTCCATTTGAAGCTGTATTTTCCTTCTCATCTTTCTCTTCTTATCCTTTGCTTCCCAAGTAATACTCTGCACCTTGATTTCTTACATGGTATCTGAGTAGTAGCTGTTGTGAACAATGGAAGAAGAATCAACCAACCAAAAGAGTAACTCATCTAGTATTGAACAACTTGTTTCATGATTCCTCAATTTCTCTGATCATAATTGTAACGCCCCAATCTCGGAGGTTTGGAGAGTTAGCTCGTATAACCTACTATGCATTTCAAAAAATTTCTAACATATCTTTCATGCCCAAAATATATTTGCAAAGACTCCAAAATGAAACATAAAATTTCCTCTAATATTATTAATTACACATATCAATCCATCGAATCCTCAATACTATAATCCACAACAAAATAAATCAACTACCCCACATGTCTCTATTAACATAATGAATTGAAATAATACAGAAGTCTCCATAATCATCTGGACATACTAAAATCAAATTACTTAATAAATAAATCTTCCATTAGCACTCGTACCCGAAGGTACTCAACCATTACCCTTAACTGTTCTTGCCACATACTCATCTATTACTCCTCAGCTGCATCAACAAAGTCATCTAAAAATGTTATGGAGATAAGGGGGTGAGTTATCAACAACTCAGTAAGCAAAGAAACTATACTAGTATGTAAACATGAGCATTTATAAAGTTCAAAATACAGAACAAAAACATTTACTTTCAGAAAGCATTAACAGATCTTGTTACAAAACATCAGAGCGAAACTTTTTAGAAAATAAACTTTTCCCAAACACAAAATCCTTTGTCATATCCAATCTGGCACATCAAATTCATATCATCTCGTAGCATCACATCGGGACAAATACCATGTTTAACCCCTGTGATAGGGTTATAAACCATCATTACACTTGTGGCTGGGCCGTATACCATGTTTCACTCCGTGATAGGGTTATAAACCACCATTATACCCGTGGCTGGACCTTATTCCAAATTTCACCCCCATGGCAGGGTTATAAACCACCATTATACCCATGGCTAGGCCATATTCCAAGTTTCACCCCCGTTGTAGGATTATAAACCACCATTATACCCGTGGCTTGGCCTTAACAGAAACAAAACAAACATTTCATTGGAAATAGATCATATTTAGATGTAAAATCAGAACTTATGCCAAAGTTTTTTTTTAGAGGACACATCGTATCAGAACAGAATACTTAGTAGCTTCAAATCATTTCACATGTTCGAAATCAAAATACAAACATCTTCATTTATTCACAGAAAAGCTTTTAGATTTCATGAATCAGAACATCTTTATTGAATCAAAGCAACACTTTTCAAAAATCTTGTATTTGCTCTTTTCTTAGTTCAAAAAATAAAATGCACAAAATTAGCTTATGTCTACACCAGTCATGACAGAAAACACTTCCTCATATATAGAATTTATGCATATGTAGAACAAAAATCTGAGGTCATTTTGAGATTTCTTTTAAAAAACAAACATGCATATTTTCAAAGTTGACCTCATTTCATTTCTTTTTGTGCAAAGCTAGCATAAGAACCCCGCTTACTTCAACTTTGCAGTGCGTTAACTTAGTCTTGAGTTCAACCTCTAAGTATTTCACCACCTAAATCAGAAAATATTCATTGAGTTTTTAATAAAAGAAACTCATCACAACTAACTCTATAAACTATTACCATAAATGAGTAAGTCAATTAAAAGCTGTAATGTGACTCAACTTCCACAACCATGCTCACGTCAAGTGAAAATGCATACTTCTTAGTCAATTCACTTACGGCCAACGCCAAATACCCAAAGACAAGCATATTACCAAAATCAAACAACCCAATATCCACTTATCCACTCCCAACAACAACTAAAAAAATACTTTATAACCCATGTTAAACTCAACCTATCAGCATGTATAAAATCTTAACCCAGCCCACATAACTCCATAATTCTACAACCCCAATGGCTTTGTTATGATCCACACGGTAATCAAATCCACTCCAGTTAGCAACATACAAATAGAACCTTCACATCTCCATTTTGCATCTATTACATTATTTCCTCCAGACAAAATGTAATCCCAAATAGGTGATCCAAAAAGTAATACTTGGGCCGAAACAATAATGCACAACTATTGATTTGGAAAGAAAAGAGATTGGGTAAAATAAATAATCATAATAATTGCAGGGAAAGAAAAGAAAAGAACATAACAGGGAAAATAAGGGTGTGGGCTTACCAGCGTTGAAGTGAGGACACAAAAAGGCAACACTGGAATCAAAATCGCACACTAAAAAAAAAAATAATAAAAATAATCATAATTCGAAAATGCATTGAGGAAGGAAAAAAAATGAAGAGGGAGGGGAGAGAGAGAGAGAAAGAGGGAGAGAGAGAGTCTTACCATCGGCGTACAGAGATTTTGGGAAAGAAAGCAAAGTGTGAGAGTGGTTTGTTGAAGTGGCTTTTGAATGTGGTGATAAATTGAAGAAATTGCAGCAACATGGGAAAGAAATAAAAAGAGAAACTGAAGGGAAGAAGATAAATCGGGGGAAGGGAAAAAAAACTGAAGTTAAAAAGGAACCACTTTACCTAAACGCACTGTGTAGTGCTAGCTGGGCATTCATACTAAGCCTGGGCTTAGGCCCTGGGCTGAGTGTTACAATAATAATCCCTATTGGATAGAGAATGGGGATAACACAAAAGCCAGCTTGGTCACTAATCCCTTAACCATAGAAAATTATGTTACCTAGTCTAGAGCTATGCGAAGAGCACTTAGAACAAGATTTGTTTCATTAATGGAGACATCAAAAGGCCTATTAGTCTAGATGATCCCCTCTTGGAGGCTTGGGAATGCTACAATGATGTGGTGGTGTCCTAGATTCACAACTTAGTAACTCTATGAGAACTAGCTTATCTTTTGTTGATGATTCTTATGCTATTTGGAATGAGCTGCAAGACAATTTATCAAAACAAAATGGGCCACATATTTTTCAGTTGAATATATCTTTGGCAAGTCTCTCACAAGGGGATGAGTCAGTAAGTATTTATTTTGGAAAACTCAAAACCATTTGGGATGAACTCATTTTGTATGATCATATGCTTGAATGTAGTTGTGGTCAATTGAAAATTCTAAGGGATAGGTATCAAAGGGATTGTGTTATCCAATTCCTTATGGGCCTAAGTGACTACTACTTTAATGCTAGGGACCTGATTATGTTGATTGAATCTATGCCTGCATTGAACATGGCTTTCTCCATGATTCAACAGTAGGAGAAGCAACACCAGATGATTTCCGGTACCTCTTCTCTTGACCTTATGGCTATGCTCACTGAAAGGAATTTTGGCAATTTCAAATCTACAAATAGGCGTGAGAGGCCTTACTACACACATTATAAGATGCAAGGAAACATTTTAGAGAGCTGTTTTAAGGTTGGAAATGCTGAGGCTCCTATGTGTAGTCACTGTCATATGAATGGAGATTTGGTAGACAAATGCTACAAGCTGCATAGGTACCCACCAGGGCATAAACTAGACAATAAAGGAAAGGGGTCCAGTGTTTTTGTTACCCAATCCAACATCCTAGTTGCGGTAGATCAAGATGAAGGGAATGATGATAAAATGACACTCACCAAGGGAAAATATCAGCAACTTCTTGCTTTGCTATAGCAAAAGGATCACTCATGAATTAAATCTTCTACAGGACAACACCAGATTGCTTTTCCTACTGCGGCAAACACAGCTAGTATTTTCAAGATGTCTGGTATTTTTTCTTGCCTCTCAACCTATACACAGAAATCCTCTAGTTTTTTTTTTTATGTTCCTTAGATTTTGGACACGAGTGCAACTGACCAGATGATTTGTAGCACCTATTTTTTCAACACAATCACTGCCAGCGTATTTTATTCAGTTAAACATTCCAATGGTGAAAAGGTATCTGTTACACATGTAGGAACTGTTAGAGTTACTGAGCACATTATTTTGCATGTTGTGCTTTATGTTCCATAATTTTCTTTTAATTTATTATTTTCCAAAAAACTTGCTGCCTTGTATTTCTATCAAATTGTTGTTTCCTTCATGATCATTTGTCATAGACCACAATTTGGATGGGTGAGACCAAGGATGAATTGTACCACTTGCTGACAATGAGAGTCTCTCCTTCAGCATTGATGACTACTCTTTCAAAGCTTTCCAAGAATGATAGTTTTGTATCCGCTTCTGTTATGAATAGTATTTCTATTTCAGACCTTTGGCATTGTCGCCTAGGCCATGTTTCAGATTTTAGACTCTCTTTGATCAATGATCCTATTGTACAAAACTCCTTATCTCCTAATAATAAAATGCCTTGCTATATTTGTCCTATGGCCAAGTAGTATAGGTTGCCTTTCCCTCACAGCTCTTATTGTTCCTCTAACAATTTTGAAATTGTTCACTTTGATCTTTGGGGCCCTTCTTCAGGGATTGCTTATGATGGTACTAGATTTTTTCTCACTATTGTGGATGATTTTTCTCGAACCACTTGAGTTTATCTTCTTAAGAACAAATCTAACAAAAGGCAATGTATAGAGTCCTTTTTCAACCTGGTTGAGACCTAGTTTGGAGCTAAAATTAAAATTGTTAGGAGTGACAATGGTGCTGAGTTTCAAATGAAAGATTTTTTCAATGAGAAAGGTGTTATTCATCAAAGGAGTTGTGTCCAAACACCCCAACAAAATGGCGTTTTTGAGAGAAAACACCAACATCTTTTGAATGTTGCACGAGCTTCAAAATTTCAGTCTAACGTCCTGCTCAAGTATTGGAATGAATGTACCAAAATTTCAGTCTAACGTCCTTCTCAAGTATTGGAATGAATGTATTCTTATTGTCACCTACATAATAAATAGAATTCCAACCTCTTTGCTTAACAATAGTGCTCCTTATGATATCCTTTTTCAGACCAAATCAACCTATGAACACATGAGAGCTATTGGTTGTCTCTCTTTTGCCTCTACTCTATCTCAAGGCAAAAAGAAATTTAATCCTAGGGGGAGGAAATGTGTTTTTCTAGGTTATCATTTTGGGGTGAAAGGTTACAAGGTACTTGATCTGTAGAGCAAAAATTTGTTTCTTTCCAGGGATTTCATTTTCCACAAGTCTATTTTCCCCTTTCAAAAGGACTCATATCCACAATAGTTATCCATACCTACCACTGAGCAGGTATTTGATTTCTCTTTGATTGAGAGTTCTCCTCATTCTACTGGCCCTTCTAGCCATTATCAGCCACCAAACTCTTCAATCCTCAAATTCTAAACTCTTTCAACCAGAAAATCACCTTCTCTCTCCATCAAGACCATCACATTTTCCTGATAGCATTTTTAGCCTTGATGTTTGCACTTCAGAACCCTTATCTACACCTGAAGCCTCTAGAGACAGTCACCCTATTCACTCTCTTGCTTGTACTGAACAGATTTTGGCATCTCTACCTCAAAAATCAGCTAGGACTAAGAAGGCACCTTAGTATCTCCAAGACTATCATTGTTAGCAGGTCACTCTTGGTTCCTCCTCCCACTCTATGGATCAAACAGTTCCACCATCTTCAGGTACACCTTTCCCTTTGTCTAGCACTTTGTCTTATAAAAAATTTTCTCCTAATTTTCAAGCTTTTTCCACCTCTATTTCCACACAAACTGAGCCACAAACCTATAGCCAAGCTGTTAAAGATCCTAATTAGTGCAAAGCTATGGAAGCTGAGTTAACAGCTTTGGAGTTGAACAATATGTGGATGATATCATTGTAGCTAGTGACTGTCCTGAATCTGTTGCTCTTATGAAAAGCTTCATGCATCAGAAATTCAAGATTAAAAGACTTGGGTCACTTAAGGTACTTCCTTGGGATAGAAGTGGCTAATCCACATTTGCCAAAGGAAGTATGCACTCGACATTCTTGCAGACTTGGGTACCCTTGGTTCTAGGCCTATTAAGGTTCCTATAGATCAAAACACTAAGCTGAGCAAATATACTGGCCAAATACTATCTGACCCTACAATATATTGATGACTCATTGGTCAACTGCTTTATTTAACAATTACACAACCTGACATCTCTTATAGTGTGCAGTATTTGAGTCAATTCATGGACTGTCCAACTAACATTCATCTAGCTGTAGCACAAAAAGTTCTAAGCTATATGAAAGGGGCTCCTAGCCAGGGTATTTTGTTCTCTTTCTTAGCTGAACTTCAATTATCAACATATTGTGACTCTGATTGGGCCTCCTGTCTTGACACAAGGAGACCAATCACTGGGTGTTGTGTGTTTCTTGGAAGTTCATTGATATCTTGGAAGTATAAGAAATAGTCTATTGTGTCCCGATCTTCTGCTGAAGCAGAATATCGAGCCATGGCTACAACTTGTTGTGAAGTAACTTGGCTAAAATATCTCCTCATAGATTTGCAAGGACCTCATGTACAAGCTGCTACTCTTCACTGTGATAATCAAGCAGCCTTGCACATTGCATCTAACCCTGTGTTCCATGAATGGACTAAACATATTGAGTTAGATTGTCATCTCATCAGGGATAAGATATTACAGGGTAGTATTTAAACTGCTTATATTTCTAATGAGTTGTAGTTAGCTGATGTGTTCACAAAAGCACTTCCTACTTATCACATCAACTCACATCTTTGCAAGATGGGAGTAGTTAGTTACTACTCTCCATCTTGTGGAAAGCTATTGGAGCATGATAGTGAAAATAAAGCAAATAAAGGTAGAACACAGAAAGTGGTCTCGGTAGATGCAATTACCTGAGCATGATGGTGCATGGTTGTACCAATCTCATAGACATTTTCTTTGTATATTCATCCTTTGTAGTGGAGTCAATTAGTCCTTTATTTTTTCTTCTTTTGTTTAGAGTTGTCTGTATGTAAAGCTGGTTGGACAATAGTAGCATATACGGTTGTTCTCCTTTGTACAAATTGTCATAGGTGTCTTGGATGAATTTTCTCTATATATATTGTATTTTGTAATTCATTTAATTTTAATGAGAAGTTCTAGAGTTTCCTTCTCCATTTGAAGATGTCTTTTCCTTCTCACCTTTCTCTTCTTATCCTTTGCTTCCCAAGCGCTACTTTGCACCTTGATTTCTTATAGAGGAACTTGGTACACTATACAAACATATGTCACTCACTGAGCAGGAACAAGAAGAAATTCATGCGGAAGCTAGCTTTTTGGAAGATGCAATATCTAAAGGCAACAAATGTGTTATCATGAAGCTGTTTATGGAGAAGTATTATCATAAGAAGATGTTCAAACAGACAATGAAGAAGTTTTGGAGACCAGTTAAGGGGGTGAAGTTCCAAGACTTGGATCTGAGCCTAATTCTAGTCGATTTTGAAGATATAAGAGACAAGCATCATGTTTTTCGTGAGTGGTCTTTTGATAAAAAACTTGTGTTGATGCAGGAATTTGATGGAAGGTAGCAAGTCCACTACATTCAGTTTATGCAAGAAACATTTTGGGTAAGGATCCATGATTTTCCTCTTATGGCAAGAAATCGGTACGTAGGCAATTTGGTTGTGAATTCACCGGGTGAGGTTGTGGAAGTAGATTTGGAGAAGGGTGAATTGGTGTGGGGTGAATACATGTGGGTTCTAGTTAATCTTGACATCTCTAAACCTTCGATGAGAAGGAAGAAAATTATGGTTGGCTCTGACCATGCATATTTGGTTCGTTTTACATATGAAAGGCGGCCTGACTTTTGCTACTACTATGGCTGCTTGGGGCATGGACACAAGGATTGTGAGAAATGGATGGCCTTTAAGGATGAATGAGTAGTTATAGGATTCCCTTATGGGCAGTGGCTACGTGTAGGGTTAGCAGGTGGCCGTGGTGCTACCAATCGTGTCCAAAAGTAGTCATCGGAACAATCTTTTCTGTTGTCCCCATCTTAGCTGGAGAATAAAAAAAAAGGTAACACTTGAATGAAGATAAACAAGTGGAGGAAGTTGTGGGATAGAAGGGAGTAACGACTGTCATGGTTGAAACTAGTTTGGAAACTAAAATTTCTTATGAAGAGAATAATCAAAATCAAGCCAACAATATCGTTGGAAATAATGGTGCAACGGCTATGGGGAGCTTTAAATTCAGGATGGTTACAGTGGACTTTGTTGGTGAAGTGGGGGCCTTATTTAAGGAATCAGGTGTGGATGCCATATTGGGTGAGGGACTTAATAATCTAAATCCACAAAAAACTGAATGTCATGCAGGGGATGGATCAACATCAGAAGAGCCTAATAGATCAAAATGTTTTAACTGTATAGAAACGTTGGAGGAGTAAAAGGAAGATTGCACAAGAGGTGACTGAGATAACAATATGGTGGGTAAAAGTAGTAGAAGAAAAAGAACAAGTCTTGAGGAGAAGGAGGAATACATGAGGCTTTTAAAGAAAATTAATACAGATCCAAGGGTTTACTAAAAGAAAGAATATAAAGAGATATCGATGGTGGCTGGTTCCAAGCCCTGCCAGATAGCATAAAAATACTAAGTTGGAATTCACGTAGGCTTAGGAACCCACGTGGAATTTGTACTCTTCGGAATTTAATTTTGAAAGAAGGTCCCAAAGTTTTGTTTCTCCAAGAGAAAAAACTGTCTACTAAGGTGATGATAGAAAGAAAGTTTAGATTGGGATTTTCTAACTGTCTTGCAGTGGATTGTTTGGGAAGAAGTGGTGGTATTGCGTTGACTTGGAAGGATGAAGTAAAGGTGTCTATACTTAGTTTTTCAAAACACCATAACGATGCCTTAATTAACACAAGTGCTTCTAACAATACTAAGTGGCACATAACTGGTGTATATGGACATCTTGATACTGCTCAAAGGATGGCTATATGGAATTTGATTAGATCCATGAATAGTAAGGATGGGCTCGCTTGGCTAGTCTTTGAAGACTTCAATGATTACACAGTAATGAAAAATGTGGTGGAAGGGATAGAAGTGAGGGTTAGATAAGGGACTTTAGAAACATGCTAAATGATTGTGAGCCGAGGGACTTAAAGTACAATAGGGTTCCTTATACCTGGTGTAATAAAAGGGAGGGTCCAGCTTGTATAAGTGAAAGGCTAGATAGATTTTTAGCCAATTCATATTGATGTTAGTGTTACCCTTTCGCTATTGTAACTCATGGGAGTGTGGCCTATTCTAACCATATCCCATTATGGTTAGAAACTTATGGTGCTATGAAATAAGGAGAGTAAGCAAGTTTTTCAGGTTCGAAGCTATGTGGGTTGGGGAGGAAGGGTGTAAACAGATTATTCAAGATGTGTGGAATGATGGCTCAAGGGATGGGACTTTTGAAGAGGTTATGAGGAAACTCGAAGGGTGTAGTCTATAGCTAAATCAATGGAATAAGCACAAGTTTGGTATGGTGCATAAGAACTTGGAGTTGGCCAAAAAAACACTTGCTAAAGTTCAGGATGCTGATCCTACTTTCTCAAAATTAGAAGTACATGCTCAGGCTCGAGAAGAAGTAGTGAAATGGCTTGGTAGAGAGTAAATCATGTGGCACCAAAGATCAAAGATTGTGTGGTTATAGGCTAGAGACCAAAATTCCAAATATTTCCATACTAAAGCATCCAACAAAAGAAAAAAGAACTACATTAAGTGTCTGCAGGATGAAAATGGTATAAGAAAAGAAGGAGACCAGAGGGTTAGTGGATTACTTTCAATCTCTCTTTACTCATCAAATCAAAGAGGCTTGATGGCTTTTGTATCAGACATTGGGAAGAAAGTGACAGACTAGATGAATGTGTAGCTGACTATCAGTTCCATTACAAAAAAAGTGTACAAGGCCTTACAACAAATGTACCCTACTAAAGCACTTGAATCTGTTGGTATGTCACCTATTTTTTTTCCCCAAATGTACAAGATATCATTGGAGATTTTGTGACCAAAGCTGTGCTGCATGATCTTAATGGTGGTGAGTTTCCTTTAGCTTTGACTAAGACCTTTATTGCCCTGATTCCCAAAAAATAATCTCCTATAAAAGTTGCTAATTTTAGACCTATTAGCCTTTGTAATGTAACTTATAAACTCATTTCAAAAGTTTTAGCAAATAGGTTGAAACAGGTCTAAAGTCGTGCAAGACATATTACACTTCATTTCTTTAGTTCTTCACTCCATTCTTAGAGAGAAACCCAAAACATCTCTCTTGGGCAGATTTTTGGGTCTTTTTGCGTGGCCATTTTTAACCCTTTGTATGTATTTTCTTGTGATGTCTCCTTCATAGAAGTCATTTTTCTTTGAGTTTAGTTTTGGTGAATATCTTATTTGTATCCTTTTATAGTCATTTGATTAGTCAAAAGTATTTTTAACCATGAAAAAGTCATTCTGGGCATTAAACTAGTGAGTTTGTTATGTTTGGAGTTTTTGACCAAGTTAATCGAAATATCTTGGTCCGAAAATTTTATGAAGTGTTTTTAGCATATGTTTATGAATATTCATTGAGGTTTGATTACATGACTGAAGCTTTTAATGATAGATTTATTTAGATCTAGAAACTTGAAAAATGGAAGTTGAAAAACAGTTTTTGTTTTGAGAAAGTTTGCATATTTCGTGGTTTAAGCTTACTCCAAAGGCTTTAATTTTTTTATGTGATGATCCTAAGCCTCTTATATACATTTTAGGATATTATTTTGAATATATTTATTATTAGTTTCAAAGATATTATTTTTCTATGCAAGAGGATTTCAGTTAGACTTAAAATTTGATGTTTTTGGGTTAGATCTATGTTTCATTGATTTTTAGCTATGTGATTTTAAGCCTGATAGTTTGATCTTCTTTAGAACACATTTCTAAACCATGTGAGTTTTTCTTTTGAAAATCTCATTTTTTCAAGTCATTGATCAAAGGTAGTTAAGAAAAAAGTTTATGTTTTGGACTAAGTGAAATCGAAAACCCCAAGTGTGGTTTTGTGATTTTTAGCTGATGATTTAAAGCATGGTTGTTCTTAGGATGATGTTATGAATATGTTAGAAGTAATATTTTATTTTTTGGAACTCTTGGAGATGTTTTGATTAAGGTTAAAGCTTGAAATTCAATGGTTTGCTATTTGTTAAAAAGTTTGGGTATTTTTACAAAAGGTTTGGTGTTGATGATTAGATTTTTCTTAATGGATGTTTTAATTATGGTTTTAAACTTAGGATAGAAAAATATTTGTTGCAAAATTTTGGTTTAATCATGATTTTTGAAGTTGGAAGAAATTAAAACAAAAATAAGAGAAATGGCCTATGGATGTTTCGGCCATAGTGAGTTTTCTATAGTTGTGAATTCTTTTTAATTTTTCTAAGTTGATATTTGAGTTTTGGATAAAATTTCCATGAGGAATATTATTTTTGGTAATTTTTGGATTTAGGATATGAAATTCTTAAGTTAGGGGTAAAATGGTCATTTTTCCACAAGTAGAGGTTAAAATGGTAATTTTACTCTAAGTTGTATCCTTACATGTTTTTAATTGTTAGTAATTAAATTTCTAACTTTTAGAATAGACTCTTATAGTTTATCGTATTTCGTACTTTATTCTCGTAGAACATCACGATTGAGGTAAATTAGTTCTTAACTTACTATCAGTTTACTGTGTATGTGTGATGGGTAAGAAAACTATAGTTTATGTTTGTATTTTGTTTCATATTTCATGCGATCACATGTCATTATATGTTTATTTGTTACACAAATTATTCTGTTATGAAATACTTATCTGTTATATAATATATTCTATCACTTATTCTTATATGTTGCAAGTATGTCATATTATATATGCCGTCAGTTACATGTATTTCATGTCACGTAATATTCACTGTTACATGCCGTCTTACAAAATGTTGTCTATCACATGTTATGTCATGTTACGATATATTGTCTGTTACATGTATGCCATGTTATGAAATATTGTCTATTATATTTATGTCTCATAGTACGTCATATCTGTCATCTTATGTTCATGTCACATTTTGCTACTTCAGGACTTCTGTCCTTCCATATTCATGTCACATCTCGTCTCGAATACAGTTGTGTATCTCGAGAAGAGTCATGTCAAGTTATTCATGTCAATCACGACTCTAAGTGCTAGGATGGGGTAATATCCTAGTGGATATCCTTTGTTCACGTTGGAGTGTCTAAATAGGTGTGAAATTCTCTGGGTTGACAAAATACGGTCAACAGGTTACGAATGGGGCCTAACTAGCTGGTCATTGGAGTGCGCCAAGCCCTAACGCCAATGGAGCCATATTTTTATCTAGGTTTGTCCACAGAAATTATGGCACAAACAATTCATGGGGCCACAATAACTGTGGAGCATACACTATGTGTGACACAGCAATTGTGACACGTAAAATACGTGGGACTATAACAACTGTGGAGTATGTATTAATGTACTCATATCTGGTGTAGATACCTACGTTAAGATGTGGTAATCAGCATGGACACATGTCTCTAAGGGACCCATGTAGCACCCGTATAGTCACTTTATTAATTAAGTCTATTAAATAGTATTCCAAGTTTATGTATTTCACGTTCAAGTCATGTTTCACACTATGTTATGTTCAAGTTTACATTCATGTCAAGCTTCAAGTTCACGTCCATATTATGTTTTAAGTTCATGTCACGTCAAGTCAAGTTTCAGTTTTAGTTCAAGTTATGTCAACTCATGTCATGTTATGTCAAGTCACGTTATGTTTATTATTTTATGCCATGTTATGTCAGGATACGTTATGCTTATTATTTCATGCCATGTTATGTCAAGTTATGTTATGCTTACTATTAACTTTGGTTGTGCACTAGTGTTTTTACTTTTATGCATGCATCATTAACTTGTGTGGGAGTTTCCTGTTAGCATACTAAGATTTGTAATCAAATCCTGCCGAATGGTAAGCAATGTGTCAGGATCAGAGTAGGGAGTGGACACTGGCAGACTGAAGGAGGTTAACTAGACGTTGTAGATGCAACAGAGAGCTTACAACTTGTATAGTTAGGTTTTTGGATAGTTTTTTGGCCTTGTTAATGAGTTACATGAGTTACTTGACTACCTAACTCAATAGATTTTTTTGGTAATGTAAATATGGAGCCCAATTTTCCATGTTTTAGGATTATAGTCTTCTGCGACCTGTACTATAATCATGGATGTTTATTTTATTAAGTATGCATGGATTATGCTTTAACTATTTGAGATACTATATATAATGCTAGATATATGTTAGGAATATTGCATCTTATATGTCATGAACGAGGGCTAGTAACTTTGTGTTGCATGTTCTGACGATTCAGATGTCCATTAGATCCTATGCGAAAATCTAGGGGCATCATATTGTATAGATTAAACTATGTTTATGGGCACACAACATGGTAGACAAGCTAGAACACATGATTAGGAACACAGAAACAGGGCATTAATAAAACAGTCGAAACAGAGATATGGAGAAGAGCCAAAAGGTTATCTATAGTCCAACGTGTGTTGTTGGCGGCGTCATAGATCTAGTGGTGGTGGGAGTCTTTGCTGGTGGGTGGGCAGATCAACCTATGAATTTTTAGAAAATTAGGACATATAGGAATATGAGGGAGAGATAAGGACGGTTGTGAGGCTTACCTAGAGGCATGGAGGTGTCTCATGTGGCTATGCATGGTGGTGTCCGAAACTAGATGGTAGGAATAATGGCATTAACTAGAGTACAAACATTGGCTTTTCAACCAAACCTAGGGAGAGAGACGGTTAGTGGGGAAGAGAGGCAAATGTGTTAAGAGGTTGAGAGTGGTCCTCACCTAAGACGGCACCTCCAAATGATGCTTGGAGATGTAGGAGGCGCAATGCTGGGGGAGAGAAACTCGAGCCAAACACCTAGGGGTGTGTTTCTTTTTTGAAATAGAATGAATTTTTTTTTTTAATTTTAGAGGGAAGTAGGTTTTGTGTTTAAAAAAAATAATGAGCCACGTTGGCCGGTTATAGACCAATTTTTGAATTGGGATAAGGGTACCAAGATGGATGCATGTTTTGTGTGAAAAAAAATACTGATTCACATCAACTGGTTGTAGACTGGTTGTTGAAAAGGGATAAGGGTATCATTACTATACCCTTCTATAAATCCTCGAGTTTTCATCTCTCAAAATGCCATTTGTGAAAAGAAGATAGCTGGTTTGGCTCCATCATATCTCATTCCTCTTTTCTTCTCGGTCCCTTTCACCCTCCTCACAAGGATTATTTTATAGCTCATATCACAAATCTCTTATCTCAGACCATCAATTTGACTTCATTTCTCATTTATTATATATATTATATTTATTTTGTGTTGTATTGCTGTGTCACCTACAATTAATGAATTAAGTTTTTGTTTGAACTCTCCAAGCCTTATGCAGGTCTGATCGTATCCTCCAATTTTTATTAGCACAATTTTATTTTAAAAAAAAAAAAAAAGGTTGAGAGTAACACAAGTAAAAATAAGTGAGAGAGAGAGAGAGAGAGAAAGAGGTTTCTTGCTTTGCTTGAGAAGTCTACGCGAAGGAATAGGCCGAGTGTGGTTGGATGCTAACTTATGGCTTTTTTTTTTTCTATTTTGTTTTTGTTTTGTTCCGAGATTTATACTTTAGCTTTATGTACACTCTAGGACGACATTGAACCTAAATCCCAATATCAATCTGCCTCTCTCTCTCTCACTCACACACACACACATCGGTTGCCCCATCGCCACTCAAACCCTTTTCCCAACTTTTGGTTTTCTCTTTAAAACTTAAACCCGTTTTAACAAATTATATTTGTCTAGTCAGACTAAAAAGGACCCAAAACTACTTTTATTCATCTACAAGTTTCTGGACATTTATAATATATGCAAGCAAAACCAAACTTAAGATCGAAGCAACTTTTTTTTTTTTTTCAACGTCTTCTTAATTTTCAACTTCCTATATTTCTAAAGATGTCTTTCCCGTTTTGATTCACGCTAGCTACCTTTCTCTCTTTCTCTAGTAACTAAGATGAACGAGTGATCTGCGAAGAAATCATGTATTCAATCATGCAGAGTAAAGGACTAAAAGGCGAGGAAGAATATAAATCCCTGGCAACCCTCAAGATCAAGATCAGCATCCATGAGGGGAGCAAGCGTTAGAAGAGACGATCTAGTTGCTTTAGATTCCTTTTTTCTTCCTTTTAATTATCCTTTCTCTCTCCATTCTTAGGGGAAGAAACCAAGAACGAAAGAAGTTCCCGTGTGGAATGGGCATAAGATCAGAGAAACTAGGAAATGACTCAATGCAATGAACGTGTCGACAACCAAACATTAATCATCGCCGCAAAGGCCGACAAAGATGATCATTATCTGATTAGAACTTGTCGCATGTGTGGTTATCAGTTTAAATGCATAAATCATAAGCAGGTCCTTATAACATTTGTATAAATTCTCATTTTAATCTCTTCGATCTCTTTCTTTGTTTTGTTCTTTTTTATGGAAATAATAATATTGTTTGTGTTCTACTATCGTTATGCTTTGGTGTTAAAAAATAACGATGAAAATAACATGCAACAGGCTGGACTTCAAGATTTGCCGGGGCTACCTTCGGGTGTGAAGTTCGATCCAACTGATCAAGAAATTCTTGAACATTTGGAGGGCAAGGTTCAATCCGATGCTAAGCTTCACCATCTTATCGACGAGTTCATCCCTACGATTGAAGGAGAGAATGGAATTTGTTACACCCACCCAGAGAAGTTGCCAGGTGAATTCTAATTAAAGAGTCCAATTCCATGGTCTTTTCTTTTCTAAAGTAATTTAGGTCTAGAATGCTAAGCATGCATGATGGTCTGCAAAAAATAATTTGTTATCTGCCCATGCAAAAATAAGAGCAAAAACTCCGCAGTACTCTACCAATTTCATGGTTTATTTTTCCAGATTTTTAGCCTTAATTTCGAAAACAGTCCAACAAATTAAGATGACTTATGTAGCTCGATCGTTGTTTTTTCTGAATCATCAGAAATTGTATTCGACTAGCAAAATAATTCATATTAGACTGATTTACACGTATTATCCATCTTCACAGTGAAGTACAATTTCTTGAAATCCAATCAAGTTTTTACAGAAAAAAAGAAAAAGAAAAAAGCAAACATAGAAGTAGTACTGTACGTAGATATTTCCTGTTTTGTCTGTTTCTTAGAATGTATTAATTTCTCTCATATATCTTTTTTTTTTTTTTTTGAAGGTTTCTCTCATATATCTTAAGACATATACATCGCTCTGGGAAACCCAATCTAATCGTAATGTTAATCCGTCTAAGTAATTTGTACAACCACCTTCTAGAATGAAAAAGAAAAAACACTTCAACTACGTACCCTTTACAGCGCGCGGCTCAACGGGAGAGCCAAAATTTCACCTCAGTGTGCTTAACTATATTTATATGAGTAATATTACGTATAGTTGTGAAGTGTGTAAGTATTGCATAATCACTTAAAAAAAATAAGGTCTATTATTAAAAAATTAAATTTTTTTTTCATTTGAGTCTCATATTTATTCATATTTTTTGGAATGATTGCGCGACATTTGCACACTCATGACTGCAATTATCATTTATTTATTTATATATATAATAATCAACTTTATAATGCTATGTGTACTAGCTAGCAAAAACAACACTATTTTGAATTATATATTTGAAATTTATTTAAGGTCTAAGTTAATTTTTTTTTATGTTTTTTAGAGAACTTCCCGGAGTCAAAAGAGTTTTTAAAAGTTTTTATTATATGTTCTCGAGTCAATTGGTGTTTATATTTTTGAGTTTTGCTACTTATCATCTCTACTCACTACACACCAAGTTTTTTTTTTATTCTTTTTATTTAATAAAAATTAATTTTTATTTTTAGTTTTATTATTCTTAAAGTACTAATTTAATTCTTATACTTATCATCTATATACCACACATTTAGTAAGAGAAAAAATAAATAAAAAAAATATAGTGTGTGTTGTATGATCGAGATCGATGATGAATAGAATTTTTCTATGTTTTTCCTAATTAATTTATTCTACTTGTTGTTTTTCTTTTCCTTTGATTCGGCGCCGCGTGGCTTCAACAAGACATTTATAAATTTAACTGAAGATAATTGCATGGGATCAGTTCCAGTATTTGGCTGTAGTACTACTTAGGTTTCAAGTTGATTAATACTTTCTGAACGCAAGATTAATGTCTATAATATTCTTGATCCATTCATACTATCCCTACTAATATATAATATTGCAGGAGTTAGCAAAGATGGCGTAGTCCGTCACTTCTTTCACCGGCCGTCGAAAGCGTACACAACGGGGACTCGAAAGCGGAGAAAGGTGAACACTGACATGGAAGGTGGTGAGACGAGGTGGCATAAAACAGGAAAGACAAGGCCAATCTTGGACAGTTGCAAGGTGAAAGGTTTTAAGAAGATACTTGTGCTCTACACCAACTATGGGAAGCAAAGAAAGCCAGAGAAAACAAATTGGGTAATGCATCAATACCACCTTGGAAATAATGAAGAAGAGAAAGATGGAGAGTTGGTGGTGTCAAAAGTTTTCTACCAAACCCAGCCAAGACAGTGCGGTTCCTTGATCAGTAAGGACTCATCGGTTTCTTCAAAATCAAAGGGACAAAATGCACATCAAGGTGGTACAGCTGGTCTTAGAAAAAATGCTCTCTTTGAGTTATATAATTCTTCTTTGATATCCTTTGATCAGGGCAGCAAAACTAGGGCTAGCACTCCTCAACTACTTTCTCATTTTGCAGTGAATGATGGATCTTCTTTTATTTCTTAAAAGAAAGGAATAAAAAAAGCTTTATGGGAATGAAGAATTAAGAATAGGGAATAGCGATAGCCAAATTATGCTTCCACGAATTAAGGAGTTATAATAATTTAATGTGCATGATATGTATATTTTTAGGGATATATATTATATGAAGGTGGGGAATAAGGATCATTTGTGTACGTATTACGTAACGTACTGAAGGGTACATAGTTCTTTCATGAGGAAACTGAAACTTTGGCAATAATTCTCTCTCTTCCGTCTCCCTTTTTATTTTTTTCAAATAATGGTAATAATTTTGCTAGAAACTTATAACCAAATAGATAGAAGGGTGAGGATCAAATTAAAGTTTGAAATTCCGATCAGGTAATCATTCCAGTTTGACCATTGGAATGGATTATTTCAGTGTCGATACATTATGGTGTATCGATTTTAGATTATATATATATATATACGGATAATTAATGAAATAAATACACATAGATGCAAGTGTGTATTATATAGGTATGTGTGTAGGAGAGTGATAACTTACAATTAGTTTACAACTATTTTACAACTCTATTTAAAATGAAATGTAGTTTTGTAAAATTAAAATAATTTTTTAATGAGATCTAAACAAAGAGAGAGTGAGGCCATGTTTGGAAAGTGAGAACATCTCATCTCAAAAATTCCTTCCTAAACATAACTCAAACACAAAACACTTATCAATTTCAAATATTCTACTTTTCAAATTTATAAATAAAACATAAAAAACAATACAACTCTTACAAATTTTAAAACAAAAATAATATTAAAAAATTATATTCAAACAATTTTTTAATTTTATAATATTTTTATTCAAAATTTTTTATCTTCTTCCCCAAAATCTAATAAAACATTTTAATTCAAACAATTTCACTACTATTCATAAACTATTTCACTACTATTTACAGAATTCTCAACTCATCTCATTATCCAAACGTGCCCTAGGGGACAGATTTTAAGTTTAAAAAAATTAAATTATATAAATATCTTTTAGGTTTTAAAATTACAAAATTGCCAATAAAATAGGCAGGAACGGAATGTGGTTCTAAATACAAAGTCGAGCTAGAATGGCCGGAACTGACAGGAATGGTTGGAATAGGGCATGATTATGAATATATGTGTTTACGCTCGGAGGGTGATTCCTCACCATACATCAATATGTGTTCATATATTTATTGACATGAAACAGTGCATGCATATTCATTTCCATTGTCTCTCATTATGAGTACTGTCATGGGTTTTAATCTATTGGGATTTGTTAGAAGTCTCATAGTAGTGGTCCCAACTGTGATTTCATTTACTAGATCGAGAGCCTTAGACCTTGATGCAAATTTAGCCCAAGCAGAGTTGTAGACTCGAAGATGTATCTCCGATTAGTAGTTATTTATATTTGCTGAGATGTTTATTTTAGTTAGACGATAAACATTGTATGATTCGTTGTATTTTGATGTAATTGATGAACTGATAACGGTGTATAATATTATTTCAGAAGAAATGACAATGACATGGATATTTCTATTGAAGAATAAATTTTCTTACTAGTACAAACCTCTAGTGTGACGCCCTCAACTCCCACGTACGGACACGTGGAAATCGAGACGTCAGGATGATGACAACACAGGTCACACATCCCATCGCTAAGTGCCGAGTGTATGTACATGCAACATGTGTACAAATAAACCAAACAGCGGATAATAAAAGTCTTACAACTAAGTACCAGAATTTTGTTTAAATACAAACTAGCTTAAAACACACATAATAAAATATTACAAGTTCAACACTGTTTCAAATACTAATTATATATCATAAAAACAAATAAAAATAATTTCCAACGTAAAACTACTCCAAATCAAATACTCTGGTGGAGCCGTCTCCTTGGGCTCAGCCTCCTCCTCAACCTCTGCATCAAAATCAACGATACCAGCGAGCAAGTAATAATCCAAACAAATCTCAAGATAAAAATATATTTATGCAATAACCAAATGCATGATCATGATGCCATATGCATATGTCCCAAAAATCTACATTTTCCACACATGCCAAAATCCCATTTTTGGCCCAAAACAATGCTTTTAAAATATCACTCGCCATTATCCCAGAGATAATGGCCCGAAAAACCAATCTCGCCATTTTCACAGAAAATGGCCCCTTAACCAAACCATTAGAGCACTGTAGGCAGGAATTACAGGCGAGACTCTACCACCATCCCTGCTCACCACCATCTCTACGCGTGCACCGTAGGTGGGAATCATAGGCGGGACTCTACCACCATCCCTGCTTACCACCATCCCTACACCGCGTGCACCATAGGCGGGAATCGCAGACTCTACCACCTTCCCTGCTCACCACCTTCCCTGCTCACCACCATCCCTACACGTACTTCTGATTCAAACCAATCAATCCAATCGTTCACATATACCAAAAAAACATTTCTTGCTTGAAAACACAGTTTTCAAGTTCCAACACATGTACATGCAAGTAATTACACAAAAACCCCGTTTTCCTTTTCAAACATGAACATGCATGCACTATGCAATGCAAACATCAAGACACAAAATATCCAATAAATTTCAACATTAACCAATCATAATTAACTCCATCCTCAAATCCATCCGACCATCGACTCCTCAAACTCAGTCCGGAATAACCAACCAGTCACAATTTATTGTTAAAGCAAAAATATATTTTAATCTAAAAGAAAGTTTGCAAAATACTTATAGCGTTCTATGATAATTTTCGAAGGATCAACGAGCTGCAAACGGAGAAAAAAAAGCAATGTAATAGTGTAAAAACATTGTGGCCGTGGGTTGTAAAATACCCACTTTTGAATGGGGACGAACCAAAGCTTGGAATTGATAAGGAATAGCTTAGAAATGTTTATGAAGCTAGTGGAAGTGAGAGTTGGCTGTGGGTGGTAGTGAAAACGGCGGTTGAAGGCCAAAATACCCAAAACGGAAAAGTGAGGTCGTGGGAGCTGCTCCGATGACGGATCGGAGTTGGAAATGGGTGATTTAGGATGGCAAGAGGTCGGTGATGAAACTGTGAAGAGATGGTGGCCGGAGGTGGAGCGATGGCGGCGGAAAGGAGGAAAAACCGTGAGGCTTGGAAGAGCCCACGGTGGCACGGATGGGGCTGAGATTTGGTGGGGAGGTTCACCGACCGGAGGGAAGTCGAACGGTGGGGGTGGTGCACCACACGGTGGCGGGTCTAGGCTGATGAAGGAAAATGTCGTGGAGGGGGAGGGGGGATGGTCGCGCCGAAAGAGAGGAGTGCATGGGAAGAAGAAGAAAAAAGAAAAAGAAAGAAGAAAAAGAAAAGAAAGAGGAGGAAAAGAAAAAGGGAAAAAGAAAAAGGAAAGAAAAGAAATGAGATCCAATCTTCAACTCTAGGGTCCAAAAACTGATCTAACGAAAACAACTTTAAAAGCTATAAATCAAAGAAAATAATTTAAACACAACATAAACATAAATTATAATAAATAACAAGTAAAAAATAACAATTTAATTTTTGATCCAAAAACAAGATAAAATAAATTAAAGAGCAATTTAAACTCAAAACAATAATTAATATTAATAAAGCTCTACAAAATAAATTTCACAACTAAATAAATTCAATTAAAATTTGATAATTTAAAATAAAAGAACCAATATTTTAATTAAATTAAAATACTCTTTCAGTGAAAATACAAGTAAAAACAGAGTTCACATCCTCCCCCCCTTAAAATAAATTTCATCCTCGAAATTTGTAAGGTCAAACATCATTGCCAAAGCGGGATACAAGATACAACTTAGAACACATTTGGGAGAAACATACCATCATTAACACCCAAATAATTAACGATATTTCTCTCTCACGTCTACTGCTATAAGCGATTCCATCATATCTGCACTAGTCTCCAGTGATCATCACATGGCGACTATGTAATTCAAAATCTCCACTTCCACAAGAACCTTAATACAACACCCAGTAAATTCCAATGGTTATTATCTTTGCGCTATAAACTGTGTTAATGTCAATCGACTCTTATGCTAAAAAAAAACTTCCAAACCTCTATTGTAATCCACAAGTTGGTAACCTATTAGTCACTTCCGAAGTAAACCATCAATAAACATAAATTGCACAACCAAATTATTAATCTTCCATTAAGAGTTTGAATCACTACTAATTCCTCAAAATCAGCATAAAATTTGAATACCTAATTATCTCCAAAAAATCACACTTCCGCGCGCACTCTGATAACTCACCAAAATGTAAAAAGACTATGTCCTCATAAATCAACACCATTGAGCACAAGCTAACTCAACACCTTAAAACAAGAAAATCATTTACCCTGCTTCTATAGAAAATAATATACCTCCAAACACTACGAATTATCACTCACTCCTCATTTGGCTCTTGTTGCCTTAATCAAAATCAATATTCCGTAAAAATATATTCCTTGATTGATGACAGAAATCGATACCAATCAACTTCAATACCCCAAATTGAAAACACGTAACATCATCCCAAAATACACTTGTCTCTTCTAAAGTAAGGTACATATCCAAAAAGGCTCAAGTCGTTCTCGGCCAACCAACAAGAGCGCCTATAACTTCCACCCAACAACCCACACTTTTCAAGCTTATTACCTACATTTTGAATATCATCTAATCTAGCGGAGACTAAACTCACTATAAACTACCATTGACCCCACCTAGACATAATTGAAACGCTCTTGGTAACTCACCCACCTGCTTGTACCCTTAAAACTCTAGTATTAAAACTTCTAATTCCTGCAATTGCACATCACAAATAAACCTCAAGATAGGCTATACTGTTTAAATCTTCAATCCATCAAAAACTATTGAACAACACTCATGAGTCCTAATGCTTCATTACCTCATACATATGGTTATGCTACCCACTTTTGATGCCTAAGTTTCAACTTCCAAGATTTTATCATACATCACACATGGCAACACAACAATATATTTCTAAATTAATAACAATGTTCATAATTCTTCCAATTGGATGCTCGATCTCCAAAGTAGAGTGTAGCCTCCAGAAATTTAAATTCCTATACGACCTTAATTCACAACTAATTCCTGAAAATAATCATAACAATTATTGCCAACCAACATTCCATTAAGTAACACGCTTCGACTGAACACTCCAATCGATTCACCACTATCACGTGTCGATCTCATACATCCTTAGCGAAAACCAATAGTCATTCCAACGAACAAGTAATCCATTACTATTATTTCCATCATCTGGACTTATATCCGCAAATCAACATGAATCATTCCTATATCTACTCAACTTATACCCTTAAAATCAGCAAACAGTTACTGCTTAAAGTTTTATACTGAAAATGACCTTAAACCTACTAATAATCCATTCTCAAAAGTTTACGGATCGTAAAGCCTCAAATTCTATGGCATTCGATATCAACACAAACTACTTTTTCCAATACCTCGATGGACCTATTTCTTCCAAATCAATAAAAATCATTTCCTAAAATCTGCTACTATAATCTCAAGTTAACAATAATCATTTTTTTAACTAGATTGATATTTTCAGTCATCAGAGAAATACACAAACTAGATCATGACCTTCAATCCCCAAAGGAATACTCTTTCGAGAAAAATTTTCACACATCAGTAACTCAACTTTGATCAATCCTATTTAATGGTTGCAAACTAATCACTCTCCAAAGTAGATCAAGCTAACACACCAAGTCTATAAAACTAAGAACTCTTATTGTAAATTGGTCATTCAACTCTGCAGTTCTAAAACCTTAAATCACATAAGAATCATTTTCTGGAATTTCTAAGATCAATGAACTTACAACCCATATTAGAACAATCGACTCCCAAAGCTTTCAAAACCTAAGACATTAATGGATAATAAATCATTTTCTAAAATCCTCAAGATTGATGGCCTTAATCCAAAACATTCACCTTAAAAGCTTGTAAATTCTAAAGCCCCAATTGCCACCAAATTGCTCATTCGAATCAACGAAATTTAAAACTTGAAATTTAATTATTTCCCCCAAAACTTGTCGAACCTAACACCTTAATTACCATAATCTTATTTCCTAAAATCTATAAGACCCCAAAATGGCGAAGAAAAAGCAACGTAAGAGTGTAAAAACACTATGGCCGTGGGTTGTAAAATACCCACTTTTGAATGGGGACGAACCAAGGCTTGAGATTGATAGGGAATGGCTTAGAGATGTTTATGAAGCTAGTGGAAGTGAGAGTTGGCAGTGGGTGGTGGTGAAAACGGTGGTGGAAGGCCAAAATACCCAAAACGGAAAGTGAGGTTGTGGGAGTTGCTCCAGTGACGGATCGGAGCTAGAAATGGGTGGTTTAAGACGGCAAGAGGTCGGTGATGTAACTGTGAAGAGATGGTGGCCAGAGGTGGAGCGACAGCGGCGGAAAGGAGGAAAAGTCGTGAGGCTTGGAGGAGCCCACGGCGGCTAACGGTGGCACGGATGAGGCTGAGATTTGGTGGGGAGGTTCATTGGCCGTAGGGGAGGGGAATGGTGGGGGTGGTGCACCGCACAGTGGCGGGTCTGGGTTGATGAAGGAAAATGACGTGGAGGGGGAAGGGGGGATGGTTGTGCGGGAAGAGAGGAGTGCAGGGGAAGAAGAAGAAAAAGAAAAAGAAAGAAGAAAAAGAAAAGAAAGAGGAGGAAAAGAAAAAGGGAAAAAGAAAAAGGAAAGAAAAGAAATAAGATCAAATCCTCACATCTGGGGTCCAAAAATTGATCCAACGAAAAAAACTTTAAAAGCTATAAATAAAAGAAAATAATTTAAACACAACATAAAGCTAAATTATAATAAATAACTAATAAAAACTAACAACTTAATTTTAAATCCAAAAACAAACTAAAATAAATTAAACAACAATTTAAACTCAAAACAATAATTAATATTAAGAAAGCTCTACAAAATAAATTTCACAACTAAATAAATTCAATTAAAATTCAATAATTTAAAATAAATGAACCAATATTTTAATTAAATTAAAATACTCATTCAGTGAAAATACACGTAAAAACGAGGTATCACATCTAGTACATTTAGCATTAGTATCTGACTAATCCCTATACTTATTCCGCTGTGATTTATTTCACTTGGCATGTGCTCAATCGAAGAATACATGTTTACCCCAAGTAAGATCTGGGGTGTTGGCGACCTGTTGGCACTCCTTGCACCACAGATTCTTACTAGAATCTTTTCCAAGGAGTGAGGGCACCACATCTTGGTGTCAGAGCTTCATAGGTTTGGTTTAATCCATAATGTCATCTAGGAATAGTACTAGAGCAATAGGATTTGATCTTTAGCATTATAGGCTTGAATTTGAAGGACAATAGTCTTGCTCTGTGGTAAGCAGGCGAGAGTTAAGTTAGAAGGTGATATACTTGGGTTGTATGGCAGAATTTTATTATGGTGCGACCTCGAGTTCCATGCAAAAGGACGAACCATGGGTGATAATGAGGGAGATCAACCACATGGTGGAGGAGATAGTGAAGTAGCATGAGCTATTAGTCATATCACATATGTATTACAATAGCAACATGAGTTTTTCCAATGATAGATGCAAATACAACTGGTCAATCACTTCTGAGATTAGCAGCAAAGGTTTACATATGAATGATTTTTGTCATATTGATACCTAGGATTCTTTAGAAATGAAGGACCGATGAAGGTTGAAAGGTGGATTATGGACATTGAAAGAACTTCTAAAGTGTGCAGTTGCATGGAGGGCCAAAATGTGTTATACGCAAGTTATCTGCTCCAATGAAAGCAGTGATTTGGTGGAGCGCCAAGATATGGTTGCTTGTCTTGGAATTGGGGTCCATCGATACTTCCCCACTATTATGAAATAGTAGAAATCAAAGGATTTTGCTAATCAAGTCTAGGGAAGCATGACGGTTGAGCAGTATAATGCTAATTTCATGGAGTTGGGAAGGTTTACCCCTCATATCATCCATACGGAGGAGATGCGTGCTGAATGGTTTCAATATGGGTTACAGCCAAGTATACGAATACACGTGTCGTATCTTTAGACACAAAATTTTCAAACATTAGTGAACATGGCCTGAATTGCAGAGCCAAACATCACAGTTTAGTGCCGTTGCATTAGGTCAAAAGCAAATAATGTATACGAGAGAAGAAAGTGGTCTTGGGTCACCCCAGAAGTTTGTAAAAAGGGCAGGGGTGCGTTGAAAAAATACTCCCATGGTCCGTTTAGGAGTCAGAGTGTTGTTAGGCTTTACTCTCTTGCTCTAGGTGTTGACAGGCATGGCTTTAAGCCAAGGATTGTCCTCCGATGATTCAAGGACAAAGGACTGGGCCCATTGGCAGATGAGGAGGACATAGGTAGACTATGCAAGCAAGAGTGTATGCTTTAACAACATGAGAGGTTGACGAGGGCACTCTAGAGACTCAGGAGGTGAGCATTATCACAGGTATGGAACCCCAACCTTAGTTTAGCTGAATAGTAATTTAAGAAATGCAGTTGTAACGGTCGACTTGGTTTGATTGTTTCAGGGTGAATTAGAATGTTTGAGTACTATGCAAGTACCTTATTGGATTGTGTGTAGTCCAATCATTCGTGTCAACTATTTTTGCTAGGATAAGCAACCTTTGGACTAAGCCAATGCAACTGAGAGTCTCCGTAGCACTGCCAACCAGGGAGGTAGTATCTTACACCAGGATAGCTACGGGTTGCTCGCTAGATATAGGCAGCCATTATGGTGGCAGACTTGATAGTGTTTAATTTACTCGGGTTTGATATTATCCTATGGATGGATTGAATGTTTCGACATTACATGAGTATAAATTGTTGATAGTGGATAATACTATTTCAAGTGCTTAGAGAGGAAGACAAGATATTCCAGGGCAATAAGATATTGTCAATGCCAATAATGATTACATCATTATAGGCCAAAAAGGATTGGTGGGTGAAGCTGAGTTGTACCTAGTACACTTAGTGCTTAAGCCAAGGGAACCTAAGGAAGTATAAGGGATACTAGTGGTAGATCAATTTTCAAAAGTGTTCAAGGAATTGTCAGGATTACCCCCTTTTAGGGAAGTTGAGTTTTTAGTCTAGCTGGAACCTAGAACAACCCTAGTACATAAGGCAACTTATAGAATGACCCTATCATAGTTGAAAGGAATTAAAGAGTTAACTATAGGAGTTGTTGGCAAAGGGATTTATTAGGCCAAGCCCATTGCCTTAGGGAGCAACGGTATTGTTTGTTAAGAAGAAAGAATTTTAGGATGTGCATTGTTTACTGGGAGCTGAATAAGGTGACAATAAAGAACAGATATCCCTTGCCTAGGACAAAATACTTATTTGATCTTAGGTCTTGTTATCACCAATTAAGAATTAAGGAATGTGACATATCCAAAACTATGTTTAGGACAAGATATGAACATTTTGAAGTCACGGTGATTTCGTTTGGTTTCGCTAGTGCTCCAACAACATTCATTGTTATCATGAATAGGGTTTTTAGACCCTTCTTTGGTATGTTTGTGGTAGTGTTCATAGATGATATCCTAGTATATTCTAAGAATGTCAAAGATCATAAGTGTAACAGCCCGCTAGAAATTTCAATGGTGGAATTTCTATAGACATTAGAAATCTCGTGAAAACCCCATAAGTTTTTACGAATCGGCTAATCGCATAAGTTCTAGTATGTCAACATAATTAGTTTTATCACTCACTATGGTGCCAGAAATGTGATTTTATTTGTTTGAGGTAGTTAGAAGTGTCAGATTACGTTATAGTTTACGCCACTAGACTCAGTTGAATATTTAGGATTTTTCAGTACTAAGTTTATTATGCACTTTTTCGGAGTGAATAGTAACCTCGATAAGCGTACTAAGTGCAGTGGTTTCAAAATCACAGTGTGAAATGTCCAAATTAGGTTAGAGAAGTTTTATTTGGACACTTGGCAAGATCTTAACCACACATAATGAATAGTATTAGATACTTGGCACAAAGAGAAACCATTAGATGGATTTGTGAAGGAAATCAATGTGTGAGATCATGCCACCTAAGCAAAACAGTTTTTTTTCATCTGATCAACCAAATTGAGTTAGATGAAGAGGGTTTCAACCCTAGTAAAACCCTAAATGGTTGGAATCCTTTTGAAACCCCAAAAACTTGGTTGAAACCGAAACCCTAAACGGTTTCCCCAAACCCTAAAGTTGGCATTCAAACCCTTTTTGATCCAATTTCTAGTATTGTGTTTAATCACTTGATTAAATCACTTTCACATGCTATTAATTTCTCAAATTCCTATTATGACATCTTTATCCAACATTTTAAACCTTAGAAATTTGATTGGGCCAAGAAAAATTGGATTTGGGCTTGATAGCATCTCAAACCCTAACCAAACCCCCTTTAAACCCCAAATTGAAGCCCACTTGGTTGAGGCCCACTAAGGCCCACTAAAGCCCACGAATTTTGGCCACCTTGGCATAGCTTCTTGGAGAAATTTCCTCCCCCACTTGGCAGACCATTCATTGCATCAAGTTGCACTCATTAATATGGAGGAACCCACCCCATCAAGTCCCATGTCTCATAGCCTTTGTAAGTTGTCTTTTGCCCCCCACTATCCTCTACATTATGTCACATGTCTACACCTCCACTCAATGATCATTAAGGTCCAAATATTCTCCCTACAGAAGTCTTGAGTCGTGCAAGACACACTTACTTCACTTTAATCATTTCTTCACCCCGTTCTTAGAGAGAAACCCAAAAGAGCTCTCTCGGGCAGATTTCTGGGTCTTTTTGCGTGGAGTTTTTCGACCCTTTGTAAGTATTTTCACACGATGACTCCTTCATAAAAGTTGTTCCTCTTTGAGTCTAGTTTCCGTAGATGTATTTTTCGTATCATTCCATGGTCATTTGGTCGGTCAAAAGTATTTTTAACCATGGAAAGGTCATTCTGGGCGTGAATCTGGAGAGTGTGTTATGTTTTGGAGTTTTTGACCAAGCTAATGGATATATCTTGGTCCGAAAATTTTATGGAGTGTTCTTAGAATGTGTTTAAGAGTTTTCATTGAGGTTTTGTTGCATGAATAAAGATTTTGATGATAGATTTTATTAGATCTAGAAACATGAAAACTGGAAGTGACAAAACAGTTTTTATTTGGATAAAGTTTGAATATTTTGAGGTTTGATCTTACTCTAAAGGCTTTGATATTTTTATATGATGATCCTAAGTCTCTTATTTTCATGTTAGGATGTTATTTTGGAGATATTTAGTATTAGTTTCAAAGATATGATTTTTCTATGCAAGAGAATTTCGGTTAGGCCTAAGATTTGATGTTTTTAGGTTAGATCCATGTTTTATTGGGTTTTAGCCATGTGATTTTAATTTTGATGGTTGGATATTCTTTAGGACACGTTTTTAAACCATGTGATACTTTATTTCAAAGATCTCACCTTCTTAAGCCATTGATCAAGAGATTTATCAAAGCTAGTTAAGAAAAAGTTTCTGTTTTTGGACTAAGTGTAAAATCAAAAACTCCAAGTGTTATTTTTGTGATTTTGGTGACTTTAGTTTGATGATTTAAAGCATGGTTTATCTGAGGATGATGTTATGAATATGTTAGAAGTAAGATTAGATTTTTTGGAATTCTTGGAGATGTTTTGATTTAAGGACAAAGCTTGTGATTCAAGTGTTTTGATCTTTTTACAAAAAAGTTTGGTGTTGATTATTAGCTTTTTCTAAATGGATGTTTCAAGTATGGTTTTAAACTTAGGATTGGAAGATGTTTGTTGTAAAATTTTGGTTTAAGCATGAGTTTTGAAGTTGGAAGGAATTGTAACAAAAATCAAGAGAAATGGCCTATGGATGTTTCGGCCATAGTGTGTTTTCCATAGTGTTGTTTTGTTTTAAATTTTTTTCTGAGTTGATATTTGAGTTTAGAACAAAATTTACATGAGGAATGTAAATTTTGGAAATTTTTGGAGTTAGGATATGAAATCCTTAAGTTATGGGTAAAATGGTCGTTTTCCCACATGTAGAGGGTAAAATGATAATTTTACTCTAAGATAACTTGTTTCCATGTTTCTAATTGTTAGTAATTAAATTTCTAACTTTTAGAATGACCTTTTACAGTTTCTCGTATATCGCACTTTATTCTCGTAGAACGTGACAATCGAGGTAAGTTAGCCTCTAACTTACTATCAGTTTATTGTGTATGTGTGATGGGTAAGAGAACTACAATTTATGTATGTATGTTATCGTATATGCCATGTCATGCTATGTCATTACATGTTTATCTGCTACGTATGATTTAATCTCTCATGAATAATTATCTGTTACATAATCTTTTCTATCATACAATGATGTATGTTATAAGTATGCCATGTTAAGTATGCCATGAAATGTTATGATTAAATCATATTGTGTCATTTACAAGTATACGCCATGTTAGAAAAGTATATGATATTAATTAATATCTCATGCATTAAGAAAGATAAGACATGTTATGTTACGTATAATACGTGGGGCCACAACAACTGTGGAGTACGTATTATATTTTATGTTACGTGAATACGTGGGGCCACAACAACTGTGGAGTACGTATTATATTTAATGTTACGTATATACGTGGGGCCACAACAACTGTGGAGTACGTATTATATTTTTTATGTTACGTGTATACGTGGGGCCACAACAACTGTGGAGTACGTATTATTTTTTATGTTACGTGTATACGTGGGGCCACAACAACTGTGGAGTACGTATTATTTTTTATGTTACGTGTATACGTGGGGCCACAACAACTGTGGAGTACGTATTATTTTTTATGTTACGTGTATACGTGGGGCCACAACAACTGTGGAGTACGTATTATTTTTTATGTTACGTGTATACGTGGGGCCACAACAACTGTGGAGTACGTATTATATTTTCTGTTACGTGTATACGTGGGGCCACAACAACTGTGGAGTACGTATTATATTTTATGTTACGTGTATTCATGGGGCCACAACAACTGTGGAGCATGAAGTATGGGGCCACAACAACTGTGGAGCATACACTACGTGAGACACAGCAATTGTGACACGTAGAATACGTGGGGCCACAACAACTGTGGAGTACGTTTTATTTTTTATGTTACGTGTATACGTGGGGCCACAACAACTGTGGAGTACGTATTATTTTTTATGTTACGTGTATACGTGGGGCCACAACAACTGTGGAGTACGTATTATTTTTTATGTTACGTGTATACGTGGGGCCACAACAACTGTGGAGTACGTATTATTTTTTATGTTACGTGTATACGTGGGGCCACAACAACTGTGGAGTACGTATTATTTTTTATGTTACGTGTATACGTGGGGCCACAACAACTGTGGAGTACGTATTATTTTTTATGTTACGTGTATACGTGGGGCCACAACAACTGTGGAGTACGTATTATTTTTTATGTTACGTGTATACGTGGGGCCACAACAACTGTGGAGTACGTATTATTTTTTATGTTACGTGTATACGTGGGGCCACAACAACTGTGGAGTACGTATTATTTTTTATGTTACGTGTATACGTGGGGCCACAACAACTGTGGAGTACGTATTATATTTTCTGTTACGTGTATACGTGGGGCCACAACAACTGTGGAGTACGTATTATATTTTATGTTACGTGTATTCATGGGGCCACAACAACTGTGGAGCATGAAGTATGGGGCCACAACAACTGTGGAGCATACACTACGTGAGACACAGCAATTGTGACACGTAGAATACGTGGGGCCACAACAACTGTGGAGTACGTATTAAGTCAAGTTTCAGATCAAGTGCATGATAAGTCAAGTTTCAGATCAAGTTCATGTTTTGTTATGTACACGTACATGTTATGTTCATGATCAAGTTATGTTCCAAGTTCATGTTCACATCATGTTAAGTTCACGTTTACAGTATGTCTCAAGTTCACGTTTATGTCATGATATGTTCAAGTTTATGTTATTTTCAAGTTCATATTTATGTTATGCATGTTTACGTTCATGCTACATTTCAAGTCCATGTTATGTTTTAAACTCAAGTTCATGTCATGTTAAGTCAAGTTCAGTTCACGTTTAAGTTCTGGTTATGTCATGTTATATGTCAAGTTATGCTATGCTTATGTACGACTTTACTTATGCATTTATGCTTTTACTGCCATGCATGCATCTTTAACCTGTGTGTGAGTTTTATGTTAACTTACTGAGATTTGTAATCAAATCTCACTGTGGTAGTCCCAACTACCATTCCCCCCGAATGGTAGATCTTGTTACAGGACCCAAAGAAGAATTGGAATCTGACCATCTGAATACGGTCATCTAGGCTACGGTGCGATGTTGATGATGGTATAGTATTTAACTTCGGTTAATGCTTGTACTTTTGGAGTTGTATCTCAAGTATTCTTTTGATCACAACCATTTTGGACTAGTGTAGTGATCACGGCTTTTTAGTATGTTTTTATGTATGAAATATGTTTCAAGTATTTGGGATATTTTTAGTTTGGTGCATAGTATTGCTAAAGAAAAAAAAAAAAAAATTATCCGCTGCGAATATTGCATAATGCTAGATGCATGTTAGGAACATTGCATCTTATATGTCATGAACGGGGGCAGGTAACCTTGTGTTGCATGTCTCGACGCTTCAAATGTCCGTTCAATCCCAAGCGGAATTTGGGGGCGTCACAATAAGAGTCACCTAAGGTTGGTATTAGGAAAACTGAAGGAGCATAAACTATTCGCCAAACTCAGCAAGCTTGAGTTCTAGTTAGAGGAAGTGAAGTTCCTTGGTCACGTGATATCCAAGGGAAGAGTTGCAGTGGATCCTAGTAAGATTGAGGCAGTCGTGGACCAGTAGCGTCCCATAATAGTACACAAAATTAGGATTTCTTGGGATTAGCTAGCTATTGTAGGAGATTCGTGGAATGATTCTCCAAATTATTGAGTACAGAAAAATGTTAAATTCATTTGGACTGAATTATGTGAGCAAAGCTTTGAGTAACTAAAGCGAAGGTTGACTACAACCCTATATTGGCACTCCAAACCCCATAAGCCATTTGTAATGTACAGTGATGCATAAAAATATGGGCTAGGGTGTGTTTTGATGCAAGAAGGAAGGGTAGTACCTTATGCATCTAGGCAACTAAAAGATTATGAAAAGAACTACCCCACCCATGATTTGGAACTAGTAGCAGTAGTCTTCAACTTAAATATTTGGCAACATAAAAGTAATGTAGGAAAAAAAATCCCAAAAAAGATAGACCTTTATAGGAAAATTTGTGAGGTGTAGATGGCCCACAAGAGTTTGAGACATCTCTTCACTTGGGAGAACCTCAACATGAGACAGAGGTGACGACTAAAGACTATAAATGATTACTGGTGTGAAATCAAATATCATCCAAGAAAGGCCAATGTGGTCGTTGATGCACAAAGTCAAAAGTCTCGAGCAAAGGAAGTATGGGGTTCTACGGAGGTAAACTCACTACTTGAAAGAATGAGGAAGCTATTGGTGGGGAGTTCACAATAGGAAGAAGCCCTCACCTTGATACAAGAGTTTAGGGTGATAGACTGTGATGAACTAAATGATCAGCAAAGAAAGGACCCCAAGTTATTGGAAATTCAGCAAAGAGTTAGAAGAGAAAATGACCTTTTCATTTTAGTCTAGGCAAGAACAGGACTTTGTTTTACAAAGGGCGAAGAGTGGTCCTTGCAAACTCAACAATACATGCAAAAACCCATTCATCTCCATATTCGATACACACTCAGGAAGCATGAAGATTTACTGGGACTCGAAGAAAATGTTTTGTGGGAAGGAATGAAACATGACATCGTCCACTTTAATGAGAAGTGTACATCGAAGACCTACCAAAAACTTACAGCTGCTACCCATTCCAAAACGGAAGTGGGAGGAGATAGTTATGGATTTGGTAGTCAGATTACCCTGAACCCCAACTAGTAAGAACACAATTTGAGTAACTGTAGATAGATTAACCAAAAGTGCCCATTTTCTTCTGGTCACTACCACTAAGGCTTTAGGAAAGTGGACTCGACTATACGTTTAGGAACTAGTTAGGCTTTATGATGTGCCTAAAACCAGGATTCGAGGTTCATGTCCCTTTTTGGAAAAGAGTTTGTAAGAAGCAATGAGTACTGATTTAAGATTCAATGGTACCTACCACCCTCCATAAATTGACAGAAAATTGGAAAGGGCAATACTAGAGGATAGGCTTAGAGCTTGCGTGTTGGATAGGGGTGAGCACAAACTTATTCAGAGTCCCCTAAATCTGACTCTGACTCCAACTTTGTAGGAGTTCATATTTGAACTCCAACTTGTGTAGGCTTTGATCCAATTCTAACTCCGACTTGTTAGAGGGAGTCAGATTTGGGCTTCTTTTTCTTAGTTGCATATTTAGCCCATTTAAAAAAGAGTTTTTGTGGCTTTCAAATTTCAATTTTTCCAAAAAATATGAAACTAAAACTAAATTATTCACTATTAATTTACTTCTATACTAATATCTAACTTATTTTTATACTATAGTGTCTAATTACATGCTATCATTATTGTATTACATATTATTTTTTTGTGTCTAATTACATATTATTATGCTTTAATAAATTGGTATTATGTGTTATTAACTTATTATACTAGACTTACTAGTTATTTTTGTACTAGTGTCTAATATATTTATGCACAAGACTTTTTTTTAATGTAGGAAATAGACTTTATTTCATTCAAATGAAACCAAAGTTACAACTATAACTAATAAATACAGGAAAAAACCCAAATTACAAGCCAAACTACTCATCTGTTTGGGGTTTCCCTGCACACAAATTTCTTTGTGATGGACATCATCTAAATTTCTATAAACTCTCACATGACATGACCTTATGAGATGAGAGACTTTGTAACAACAGAGGTGTCCCTCCTGGTTTGTCTAAGAATACACTACTCTACATAAACAAAGATATCCGAGAAGGAACACCATCCCCCATCCTCCAAAGGAGGAGGGGGTTTTCCTACTATGGACTTGATGAGTGCACGAAAGTGTATTATTAACATTGCTTTTACGAGTTTACTTGCTAGATTATTTGTGTTATTTAGGCATTTTGATTATAATTTTCCAACTTAAACTTTAATTTCATAATGCCCAAGTTTTGATTCAGTGTCTAATGATTTTATTGTAGGAATGAATTTCAAAATGATTAATCTAAAGTTTGGCTAATAAGGAAGAAGAGAACAATAAAAGGAGAATTTCATACATCTAAAATTAAAGAAATTCGAGTCATAAACAAGGACAAAAATTGCAATTAATGATAAATATTCAGAATTCGCAGCCTCTCTAAGTATATGTAAGTATTATAGTCATATCTTTGTCTACTAATATTCGATTGAGGACATTCAAGATTTGTTAGAAAGCTAACTCAATGGGATACATTTGTTTCAGAAATAGACATTTTCTAATTCGGCAGTTTACTAAGCAAGAAAAGGCCTGCAGTATGCACGTGAAAACCTTACCTACCGAGTTTGCACGTAATTTTCTTTCCATATTGGGGATAGCTTGTGAAAATGGAGGAAAATAAAGAACCAGGGGGCAGAAAAGAAGAGGCCCTTCTGGTTTTTGGGGTAGAGGATGCTAGGGTTTGGAGAAATTCATCTTCCAAAAAAAAAAAATTCTTCTTCTTTCGAATGGGGAGCTAATTCTTTATCAAGGTTAGGGATGAACTTGCTTGAATGATAATTATTTCAATTCTATCGGATTCATGTAATAAACTTTCTTGTTGATACAATTATTGTTTATCATTTCTTATTAGTCTTCCTTGTATTTGGATAATTTTACAACCAATACTTTTAATAGATTTGGTCATGTTTTCTCTATGGGATTGTTAAGGTGTTTATGATCTGGTTGTTGATCTTATTAGTGTGATTCTTTGCTGCAGTATTTCTATTAAGTATATTGTCGTCTTTGAATCTAAGTCTAATAGGATAGCAATATGTGCTTTTAGAAAAAGAGTGATTTTCAATAATTATCTTTGAATAAATTGGTTATAAAGATATATTTTCATATTATAGAGTCTAGTGCTATGATCTCTAATTAAGTATCCAATGAATCTGATATGGAGAGAATTATCAAGTTCAAGTAAGGGATTCCCGATGCTTCATTGCTATTAATTCTGGTCAAACCTTTTTATTATTACATTTTAGCGCTTCAGTTTATTTCTTTTCAAAAAGGATTTATCTTACATTGCTACTTTGATTTTTGTTTTTTTAAATTTTTAGTTTCTTTGTTCTTTCTACTATTCTTTTAATTTGTCTATCTGTGGAATCGATACCCCAAAAACTGTACTACAACTACCACGTTATTCTGTGGGCATAATCAAATTTGGCATCGTTACCAAGGAGACTGTAGAACAATTGCTAAATAGTTTTTCTTTTTGGCAGTTTGTAAAGGCAGTAACTTCATTCCTACTTTTAGCTTGCTTCATCTTTATTTTATTTTCTTTTTCTTTTTGTAGTATTTTTTTAGTGTTGCATTTTTCTCTACCTTGCATGCACAGATATAGAGACCCCTTAGGTCGGTTTGCTTGTGTACCTGTGTTAGAGTCAAAGTCAGAGTCTAATTTTTCAAATCATTTGTTTGATAATTCTTCTAATTCTGAGGAAATGAGTGAACATGAAAATCTACCTACTAGGATCCTTCAAGATTCCCTCCACCCTACATGCATAGCCACACCATCATGCATCATGTTTCCAACTAATACTCGCCAACTGGATTTTAAAATAGGGATGATACAGTTACTTCCTACTTTTCATGGCTTGGAAAATAAAAATCCATATGTACACATTAGGGAGTTTCAGAAAGTAGCTACGATTTTTCATAGCCAAAATGCAACTAATGACTTTGTGGGACTTAAGTTCATTCATTTCTCTTTGAAGGATAGAACTAAGAGTTGGCTATACTAGCTGAGACCACAATCTATTGGGTCATGCAATGAGATGAATCAGGTCTTCTTTAATAAATTCTTTCCCCATCATAAGACCAACGCTTTAAAAAGGTAAGTCTCCACCTTTGCACAAAAGGATAGTAAGACTTTATATCAGTCTTGGGAGAGATTAAAGGAGTTGTTGAGTATGTGTCCTCACCATGGGTATGAGAATTGGCGATTAGTAATCTATTTTTATGAATGACTTACACCTAGAGAGTGTCAATTTGTAGAAATGATGTGTAATGGTGAGTTCTTTTAGAAAGATCACGATGAGGCCATATAATACCTCAATGAGCTTGCTAAAAAAGCTCACACTTGGACTGGACCTAGTGCTACTGAGAGCACAAATAGGTCACAACCTGTAGGAAACCCAAATGGTGGTGGAAATTACCATTTCAGGGAAGAGGATAACCTAAAGGCTATGGTTGAGATGCTCACTAGGGAGTTAGAGGTGTTAAAGACTGAGGACTTAAAGCCAACACACATGGCTAATCATGGAGAGTTTTTTGGATCATGTTTTGTTTGTGGCAGGGTAGATCACCTCGCCCAAGAGTGTCCCACATTTGTTGAGATGAGAAAGATGTGTAAGTAACAATGTAATGCCTTAGGTGTGTACAATAAGCCTTTTACACCTTTGTCTAATACCTATAATCTGGGATGGCACAATCACCTCAATTTTAGCTGGAAGTCTGAAAACCAGCCACTTGCACAACCCCTTAGATCATATCCTGCACCAGATCATGCACCTTCATCTTCTAGGAGTCCTTTAGAGGACACTTTGCATGCTTTTATTGAGGCACTGGATAAGACTAACCAAAAGTTTGAATCTTTGATTACACAAGTTGTTGAAGGAAACTAGGAGATAAAGAACCAAGTGTCCAAATTGATAAGCTCGTGGAGTGTGAATGAGTAAGGTAAGTTCCATTCTCAAGCTCAGTCTGCACCTTATGGTCAATACATAGTACAAGAGAATTTGAAGATGTAAATTCCATTGTGACATGAAGTGGTAAGTCATTACACACCCCAACAACAAACAAATCAAAGGATGTAGAAAAGAATCAAGATAGTAGTGATGCCAAGCTGCCCAAGGAACCTGAGGTGCTAAGGTACCATTGCCTCAAGCTTTAAAATCAAGCAAGCGAGCTCTGGATCCTAGCAATGAAATCCTAGAGAATCTAAGGCAGGTAAAAATCAATCTTCCTCTTTTGCATGTGATTAAACAAGTTTCTACTTATGCAAAAGTTCTCAAGGATTTATGTACAGTTAAGAGGAAGCACCATGTGAAGAAGACAACATTCCTGATAGAGCAAGTTAGTGCTCTAATTGAGCAGCAAATTCCTCCCAAGTACAAGGATCCTGGTTGTCTAACCATTGCATACAGCATTGGAAAATCATGAGTTTGGACAAGCTTTGCTAGATTTAGGAGCTAGCGTGAATCTAATGCCATATTCTATTTATTTGCAGTTAGGGTTGGGAGAAATCAAACCAACCACTGTGGTATTGTAATTGGCTGAACGTTCAATCAAAGTACCCCGGGGTGTGGTAGAGGATATTCTAAGTCAAATTGAAAAATTTTATTATCCTGTTGATATCTTAATCTTTGACACTAGTTCTATTGTTGATACTACTTCTAAAATTTCTTTGATTTTAGGTAGGCCTTTCCTTGCCACTGCTAATGCTATTATTAATTGCAGGAATAGGCTCATGAAGCTGGTTTTTGGAAACATGACTCTCGAGGTGAATATCTTCCATATTGCAAAACAACCAGAAGATGATGACGAGAGTCACCAGACATACATGATTGACTCACTCATGGACAGGGGAGTTTCTACAGCTCATGATTTTGATCCCCTTGAGTATTTTCTTGTTAATTCTGAATTTGATTCTATTAATGATCCATCTTATGTAGTTGATATTTGTGCTATTTTTTATAGAACTCAAGATTATGGTATTAGGGCATAGCAACCAAAGTTTGGTGAATTGTCTAAGAAAAGTGAAAAAAAAATTCTTTCGAGTGTGGAAGTACCCAAAGTTGAATTGAAGCATTTGCCTAAGGGTTTAAAGCATGCTTTCCTTGGTCCAAGTGAAACTTTTCCTATTATTATCTCATCTGAATTGTCTGAGTCTCAAGGTGAGAAATTAATTCGAAACCTAAGTGAGCATAAGTTAGCCTTAGGTTGGAGCATTGCTAATATAAAAGGTGTTAGTCCTCTGGTCTATTCTCATAAAATTAATTTGGAGGAATGAATTAGCCCTTATAGAGACCCCTAGCATAGGCTTAATCCCACTATGAAAGAAGTGGTGAAGAATGAAGTGTTGAAACTATTAGATGCAATAATCATAGATCTTATTGCTGATAGTAAATGAGTAAGTCCTACGCAGGTTGTTCCTAAAAAGTCAGGTGTTACTGTGGTGAAGAATGACTTGGGAGAGTTAGTTCCTACAAAACTTGTGATTGGGTGGTGGATGTGCATTGATTATAGAAAATTGAATGCTGCCACCCTGAAGACCATTTTCCTCTCCCTTTTATTGATCAAATTCTTGACCATGCGGCTGGTCATCCTTTTTATTGTTTCTTGGATGGTTATTCTAATTATTATCAAATTGAAATTGCATTAGAAAGCAAGGATAAAACCACTTTCACTTGTCCTTTCGGTACTTATGCTTTTCGTAGAATGCCATTTGGATTGTATAAGGCATCTGCTACTTTTCAACGTTGCATGATGAGTATTTTTAGTGACATGGCTGAAAATTGCATAGAAGTTTTTCTAGATGACTTGACTGTTTTTTCATCTTCTTTTGATGCATGCTTATTGAATTTAGAGAGAGTGTTGACTTGTTGTGAGGAGAAGGAGCTGATTTTGAATTGGAAAAAATGTCACTTTATAGTACCTTCAGGTATTGTCTTAGGGCATATTATTTCTTCTAGGGGATAGAGGCTAATCAATCTAAGATTGAATTAATTTCTAAGTTGCCTACACCTAGGACAGTAAAAGATGTGAGATCCTTTCTTGGTAATGCTAGCTTTTATAGGAGGTTCATACAGAATTTTTACACCATATCTAGACCACTATGTGACCTCATAGCTAAAGATGTCCCATTTGAGTGGACACAAGCTTGTCAAGCGGCCTTTAAAATGCTAATTGGCAAGCTTACCTCAGCACCATAATATAGCCACCTGATTGGACTTTACCTTTTGAGATCATGTGTGATGCTAGTGATTTTGCTATAGGTGTTGTTCTTAGATAGCGAAGGGAGGGGCAGCCTTTTGTCCTTTACTATGCTGGTAAAACTCTAAATAGTGCTCAAATGAATTACTCTAACATTGAAAAAGAGTTGCTAGCTATAGTATTTGCTTTGGATAAGTTTCATGCTTACTTGATTATCTCTCCTATTATTATTGTGACGCCCCCAAATTCCGCTTGGGATTGAACGGACATTTGAAGCGTCGGGACATGCAACACAAGGTTACCTGCCCCCGTTCATGACATATAAGATGCAATGTTTCTAACATGCATCTAGCATTATGCAATATTCGCAGCGGATAATCTTTTTCTTTAGCAATACTATGCACCAAACTAAATATATCCCAAATACTTGAAACATAATTCATACATAAAGGCATACTAAAAAGCCGTGATCACCACACTAGTCTAAAATGGTTGTGATCAAAAGAATACTTGAGATACAACTCCAAAAGTACAAGTATTAACCTAAGTTAAATACTATACCATCATCAACATCGCACCGTGGCCTAGTCGACCGTATTCAGTTGGTCAGATTCCAATTCTCCTTTGGGTCCTGTAACAAGATCTACCATTCGGGGGAATGGTAGTTGGGACTACCACAGTGAGATTTGATTACAAATCTCAGTAAGTTAACATAAAACTCACACACAGGTTAAAAATGCATGCATGGCAGTAAAAGCATAAATGCATAATTATAGTCATATATAAACATAGTATAACTTGACATATAGCATGACTTAACCAGAA